>VYZM01015620.1:83694-100155 GCA_013398915.1 Dromas ardeola
AAAAGCCTAGTGATGAGAAATGGGTCAGGGCATTAGAGCTGTGTACATTACTTTCAATTGGAGATCATCATCTTATTTCTGTGCACAGAATCCTGATTCTGCCATACGGCTTTCTGCGGGGCTCCCGCGTTTCATTCAGTGTAGATAGCGCACTGTAGATTGAGAGTTGTGCAGTCAGGGAAGCTGTTGTCTGTAGGGTCCAGGAAGGTCCCCTGCCTGTCCATGCAATAAATCGGGCACTTGCTGAAAGATTGTCTTGAATTTCTGCTGGGGAAGCCACACCGGAGAAGCAAAATTGGTGCTCACCTTTGCAGAACTCCAGGGGGGGTCCTTAGCACTGAGTGGTTCACTCCTGCTGCCGTCTTAGTCCCTCTTTCTTTCTAGGTGCCTGTGATGTGCCTGGAGTAAAGCAGTAAAATCAGTGGCCAAGCATTAGCCTCTACGGTTGAAGTCTTTGTTTTTAGGTAGTGAGTATCTTGTAATGTTCAGTGTCGGCTGAAACGGAAGCACTTGGCGTTTGACGGGTTGCTGAAAATACGTGGAGATGTTTTAAATCTTAATTGTACTGCATCAAGGAGGGTATTAATAAGGGTGAAAAATCAACAGCATGAGCTCGTCTTCCTGGACCGCCCTCTCTGATCGGCGGAGGGAGAGGGAGGTTCGTCCAAGGGTGCGACATTAAAGTAGAGGTTTGGAGGAGCCTTCCTCCTTGCAGTGACAATGCAGGAATCCTGGTTGGATGAATGTGAATTTAGCTTTTGTGGTTGTCATAGAATCATAGAATTGCCGAGGTTAGAAGGGACCTTCAGATCATCGAGTCCAACCATCAACCGAACTCTGACAAAACCCATCACTAAACCATGTCTCTAAGCGCCATGTCTGCCTGTCTTTTAAATACCTCCAGGGGTGGTGCCTCAACCCCTTCCCTGGGCAGCCTGTGCCAATGCTTAGTATAGGACGTAGTAGTATAAGTAACACTGTAGATACCTCTCAACATGTTTTGTTGCTGAACTTCTGGATACAGAGAGTCCTTCCATGCGACTGAAAAGATACTACTCATCTGAACATACCTTAACATCTGCTTAGCCATCTGATAGATTATTGGCGAGGTATAGGTATAGGTTGTGGTTGTATTTCTAACTATGGAGCCATAATTCCATCATTGTCCCGTCTGTGTGAGCCCATCGCTGGAGACTTCTGGAGAGACATGAGCCCAGTATCTTCCACAGCATTCAAACTGTGTGAGACTTCCAGCAGTTTGTATCTGTGGGCAGTCCGTGCTGTGATGGAGGGGTGCGTGGGGAACAAGGCGTTGTGCGTGTGGAGGATGCTACTGGTACACCAGTGAATAATACTGGATTAGATCCTGTTCCATAGTCCCTTCCTACACGGTGTGCTTCTGTGAAAGTATGGAGTGTGCTTGAGCAGTTTGGTTAGGGCTCTGGTCACGGGCGTTATTAAAAGCAAGATGAGGTAGGTTCAGGCAGTCGTCCTGCGGCATTTTTCAGCTTTGAGGGCTTCACTGTCACAACTTCAGGATCCTTCTCACAAAGACCTCGGTGTGTAATAGATATGAAAGCTTTTGTCTGCGCTTCACTTCAGGTTAATATCTGCAAAATGCCACCAGTAATCAGTGGCTAGTTGTCCAATAATTTTTCTCTGTCAATTGTTTCCTTTCCCCAGGCATGTGAATCCACGTGAATAGTCATCTGAAGTCTTTGATTTTTATAGCCCTTGCATCTCTAGGAATTTAGCTAACCTTTGCAATTTGAGGAAGTTTTTCACTTTAGCAGCAAAGTTTTTTGTTTTATAATGATCTTACTGATTTGAGAAGTGTCTTAAGTTCCGTTGGGGTTGCAGTAGGTATTAAAGCCCTACTTGGAAGGAGAACAACTCGCTAACCCTGTTGGGCTTTAAGATCAGGGAACAGCTCTGGGTTACAGTGATTGGAGGGATTGTCTGTAGCTGTAGGTGTTCAAGGGGGGAGGATTGTCGGAGGGTTTCCTTTCCTTTGCTGTCACCGTCAACACCGTCATGATACCATCACCTCTGTTGCAGACGGGTGTACTCCGCTTATGTTGGCATCTCTGCGGGCGGGCGGCTCCGATATCAGCGAGGATGATGAGGATGCAGAAGATTCCTCAGCAAATATAATAACAGATTTGATCTATCAAGGCGCCAACCTGCAGGCCCAGACGGACCGCACCGGGGAGATGGCACTGCACTTGGCAGCCCGTTACTCAAGAGCGGATGCTGCGAAACGTTTGCTGGACGCTGGTGCGGATGCTAATGCACGGGACAACATGGGACGGACTCCCCTGCATGCAGCTGTAGCTGCTGATGCCCAGGGTGTCTTCCAGGTACAGCAATTGAAGAACCCCTTTTAGAGCAGCTGTGCTCTGTAATTACATGAGCCCGTCCAAGCTGCACGCAGGTCACTCACAGCCTTGCTTTCGTGCCTTTCACAGTGTGATGGCCAGGCGAAACTATATTTTACATCCAGTTTCCTCAGGTATTCATAGCCTGAAGAACTCGGCGTGCATGAATCGTCTGGCACAGGTTTATTTGGTCTGTTTGCCTCTTTCGCCTGTGATCTGGGTCCTTGCATTTCAGTGCTCAGGCTGCTTTTTCATTATAAAGTTTCTCTTGAGTTTCTGCCAAATCCTCAGTTTTGGTCTGTAGCGGTATTGAAAAGAAAATCTGTCTTCCTCTGCTGTCCAGATCTTGATCCGTAACAGAGTGACGGACTTGGATGCTCGGATGAACGATGGAACGACCCCGTTAATTCTGGCTGCGCGTCTGGCTGTGGAAGGAATGGTGGCCGAGCTAATTAATTGCCAGGCAGATGTGAACGCCGTAGATGACCACGGTAATGTGAACACCACGTACCGGGCTGGGCACATACTTGTCATGGTGCGGGCAAGGAGGGGATGGGCTTCTGCTCTTCCGGAGCGTGGGCTGCTCGCAAATTCTGTAGCTAAATCAGACACTGGGCTCTCCTGCAGAAGTCCTCCCGGCAGTAATAGCCTGCAGGCTTGGTTAGACAGCCCTGGAAGAGAAGCAGAAGAAATAGGTGGTTGGATATGCTGGCATTTTCTGGACTGCAGACATGACTCTGTGGATAGTTTATTTCAAAACTAAAAAATCCCGGAGCAAGTGCCGAAAGTCCCATTGCATCTTGGCAATATTAGGGATGTGTCACAGCGTGGTGATTTCCAAAGCGTAACCGTGACTTCAGGACATGTTGACGTGCTGTGAGCTGCACTGCAGTTGCTTTCTTCCCTCTGTCCATCTTTGGTGCTTTAGAAAATAACTCCTCGTTTTGTTACTGAAGTCGTTGGGTTTCCCTGCAGGTAAATCTGCTCTTCACTGGGCTGCTGCTGTCAACAACGTGGAAGCAACACTAGTGCTGCTGAAAAATGGAGCCAACAGAGACATGCAGGATAACAAGGTACGGTTTGGGTGTGCTCAGCATGGCTGTGCTTCCTAACTCAAGGGATCTCTTTGCTGTTGGTAGTGAGCTAAGTTACGAGTTTCTAAACTGGGTGCTCAGTGCAGGTCTTCCAAACCCAGACCGTGACTGGGACTTTCCCCGGCTGCCGGATGTCTTGTAGGATTTCTGATAGGGGAGAGCAGTTCTCTTCCTTGTTTGGCCAAGTCCTGGGCATCAATGCCATCCTGCTTTCCTTGCAGAAAAGGAATGCCATACACAGTCAATGGTGTGTGAGAGCACCGGGGTGAAGTGCTGCTGGTGTTGAGCAGCTGGATTATGACTAGCAGAGAGACAGATTTGTCAGCACAGCAGCAATCACGTCCTGTCACATTTCCAGGGATCTCGGTGCAGGGTGGATATGGAGGAGAAGCCCCCCCTGTGCAGACCTCCTGTAGCTTCACTGTTACTTTTTGCTGTGTCTTAGACCTTGATTTCGTTCCTCTGCCTCAGGTTTCTTTTTTGGATTATTATGTATTGCTCAATGGGTTTTAGAGCTACCAACAAACTGCAGTTCTTTATTGGGCTCTTTTAGTCCATTGGACCTTTCCCTCATAGGGGACAATGGGAGAAAGGCACCAGGTGCTTTCACGGCACATCCAAGGACCCATGGCAGAATAGTGCACTTCCTGGTGGGATGGTGCTCCACTGCCGTGTACGAAATCGTCTCCTGTAATCCGCCTTTTTCAATGCGTACCTCTCAGGGTGGCTTGTTCTTGGAGACAATTAATGTGACGCTGCATTAAACAGTGCTTCCAAGTGTTGCCACGCCGTTAAGGGATTGTTAGCTGTACGTCAGTTCCTCCACGGTGAAGCCGCTAAAATACTTATTTCCCTGTGTTTTCAGGAAGAGACGCCGCTCTTCCTTGCCGCTCGGGAAGGCAGTTTCGAAGCAGCAAAAATCTTGCTGGACCATTTTGCCAATCGAGACATCACGGACCACATGGACCGCCTGCCCCGAGATGTGGCCCAGGATCGGATGCACCACGACATAGTCCAGCTTCTCAACGAGTACAATGTGGCGCACAGCCCCGCTGGGCACCCCGGCGCCATGCTGAACTCCGCCCTCTCCCCCGTCATCTGTGGCCCGAATAGGTCCTTCCTCAATCTGAAGCACGCTTCGTTAAGCAAGAAGTCACGAAAACCGAATGCCAAAGGCATCATGCCCACGAACCTCACCAAAGATGCAAAGAGGAGAAGGAAGAAGTCCCTCAGTGAGAGCAAAGGGCAGTTTTCGGAGAGCTCAGTGACCCTGTCACCAGTTGATTCCCTAGAATCGCCCCATGCTTTTGCATCCGAACCGACATCGTCTCCTGTGATGCCGTCGCCGGGGGTGTTACACTCATCGCCCAGCTCACTGCTGACCGCTCCGTCGGTGCAGGCTGCGCACACCATGTCCTTCTCCAACCTCCACGAGATGCAGCCCTTAGGACGTGGATCCAGCACGGTGCTCCCGTCCGTCAGCCAGCTCCTTTCACAGCACAGAACCACCCCTCCCAACAGCGGGCTTGGCAGGCTCCGGCCAGCCAACGTTTCCACCGAGTGGATGAACCGTATGGAGGTGAACGAGTCCCAGTACAACGAGATGTTTGGCATGGTGCCGCAGGTGATGCATTCGCACCCCAGTGTTTCTCAGCAGAGTGGTTTGGTTCAAGCAGATACGAAGCACCTGGGAATGTCCAGGGAGTCTCTGCCCCCTATCATGACTTTCCAGCTGGTTCCCAAGGGTGGCATAAACCAGCAAGCACTGCCGCAGCAGGCCCAGTCAAACTGCGCTCAGAACATGGCTGGGCCGCTTAGCTCCATGTACCAGATACCGGATTTAGCTCAGCTGCCCAGCGCCTCGTTCTCCATGGCTGCCATCCCTCAGCAGGACGGACAAGTGGCTCAGACGGTCCTCCCAGCTTACCACCAGTTCCAGAGCTCGATGGGGAAGTACCCCACGCCTCCCTCCCAGCACAGCTGCTACTCCTCGGCCACAGAACGGACTCCTAGCCACAACCGGCACTTACAAGGGGAGCACCCATACCTGACTCCGTCGCCCGAATCTCCGGACCAGTGGTCAAGCTCCTCCCCACACTCTGCCTCTGACTGGTCTGATGTGGCAACTAGTCCCGGTAACAACCAGCGCGGGCCGGCGGCCGCTCACATGACGGAGCAGCAGCGGAACAACATGCAAGTCTATGCCTGAAGGCTGGCCAAGGCGAAACCCAATGAAAGTGGACTCCAGAACTCATGAAGGTCTTCCAGGATGGAAATGAAGAACCATTTTAGTATCCAAGAGTCTTAATGAGCCCAGGCTGTTCTTTCCTTGGAGGGACTGCGGTCGCTGTAGGCTTGTATGCTTTTATGCTAAACAGAGAACTGTAGAAGCTGGTGGTGGAGAAGACCGGCCGGGTCACTTCTAACCAACTCCCGTGCACCTTGCGTGTGATCACCGTCTGCACTGGATTCTCCAGTCTGCTTTTAAATACGTTCCACCATTTCTCTGGGGAGACAGCTCTTCAGCTTCTCGTGGTCGTTTCTCCAGAAATTTAGCCAAAACCAGCTTTGTATCCTTATTTTGTTACTCCTTTTGTTACCTACATAACCTCTCGCTGAAGCACCTTCTACTAGTTCTCCTCGAGTTCAAGTTGCCTTGTCTTGACACAGCTCAGAGCTGCGCCCACATTCCTAGGCCCCTCCTTCCCACGGCCGCTCTTGCTCAGCAAGCCAGCCGGACTTCCCAAAACACCTGCAGGTCAAGTGACACCTTCTGTCACGCAGCTTCACCCTTTCCTCTTCGAGATTCTTTCTCTTATACAGACCCACTAACACCCCTTAGCGTTCTCACTGCCTGCCCCCCCAGGTATTATGAGATTATATATACATATAGTCTTCTCTTAGGTCTCTTTTTTTTCTTCCCCCCTCCCCCTCCAACTCCCTTCCCTCCCAGAAACGCTGGTCTGACCTGGTCTTCCCCCTGTGGTGGCCTGTAGGCGCATCTCTCCGGTGTTGTATGTCTTCCCCGAGGCACGCCTGACCATTTTGACACACTACCCTCCCCGTGCCCCCCGTCCTGCCAGGCGTGTCCGTGACGGCCTTCACGGGCTGCCGTGCCGGAAGAGACGCCCCGCAATCGATACAGGCCTTTTGGGAAGCTCTTGGGATGAGCATGAGTGTTTCAAAACCTGGTAAGCCAAGCTCCCAGCGTTCTTGCACAGTACTCCCCTCCCCTCCATCCAAGGGTGGCTGTGTGTCCTGTCCTCCAGATACTGTGTGCTGCCTCTTTATGGTATCGTCAAGAAGCGTCAAGGACGTCGTTACGTGTTTGCAGCGCATGTCCTTCTGCGTCAGGAACGGCGTCCAGCCCTTTGAAAAGCATCCTTTTTCGCTCCAACCTCGGGACGGGGCTGCTTTGTCTTCCCTTCCCAACAAGGAGGCTGCGGCGCTGGCTCCCGAGCAGGCTTCCAGCAGCGGCAGCCGGCCTGAAGCCAGGAGCTGGCCTCAGGCGGCAGACCAAACAGCTCGGAAACCGGTGCCTAACGCGCTTTGGTTCACAGGTTTGGGGCTGTCCTCTGCTCTCAGCTTCAGCCTGTAGTGGGATTTCCCAACCAAGGTGCCCCACGTGCCCTGCGGGACGGTAGTGCCATTTGTCCTGCAGCCTCCCCCGATATTTTTGGAGTTGCAGAAGCCAGCTGTCACTGACCTTGGACAAACAGCCGCTCTTTCCGCTTTGTCCGCAAGAGCGATGCTTCCCTGAAGGGGCTCCGAATCGGTCATCAGCCGAAGCGAACGTTTCTGGGGATGGTTTGCTCCTACCTCTTCGGGGGAACCCTGCAGACGCGTGTTCCAAAGAGATCGGGGCTGTCGGCTGCCGCCAAAGGACAGAGAAAGCCGCTCCCCTCCCAGCAGCGGCCATTCAGCATCCTACCGTGTACAGTATTTTTCTCTGATGTTTCTTTCCATTCTAATCAAGGGTAAAAGCTTTTTCTTTCCATTTGACTCAATGGTACATGAAGGCAGGGCCTCAGGAGGAGCTGGTTCCCGGGGCCGTTGTTTTGGGCTGAAGTTTTTAATTCTTGAAGTTACTGCTTTTTACGACGCGCACGGCGTTTCCCCGGCACGCTCGCTGCAGTGTGTCCTGTGAAGTTTAGCTGCAACCGACTCGGATCTCCAGGCAGGGGGAGCCCCCAGGCTCCTGGAGGTCTGTCCAGGTACATGTTTCACTGCAAAATAATGAAGTGTTGCTACAGCGATGCTAAAGAAACAAAGGGCTTTTCCTCGTTAGCCCCAAATAACCAAGTGCCTTTTTATATATGTGGCTACCTTTTACGAGATGAGTGCTTTCTGTGGAATGAAGCCAGTTTCGTGCCTGGCGTGTTAATACGATGGCCCTCTGCCTTTCTTTGTTTTGTTTTGTTTTTTTTTAACTACTTGTAAAGATAATATCTCCTTAAGGTGGTATTTTATCTCTTAAGTTGTAGAGTAACCATTCACACAGCAGCATTTTCCTATATTAATAATGGAAAATATTTGCTTATTTTTACATTTTTTATAAAAGTCTTTTATGAAAAATAGTTGCTGCAAAATGTATAAGCAATTTTTATCCCCAGAATAAAGAGTATGTGCCCGGCGTCTGCTGTTTTCGTTTGTTTTCCTGGCTATCGCGGCACAGCCGCTGGATTATAGAGGAATTATCGGCGTTCGGTAGCTGTTCCGAGCCCTGGCAAGGGAGGGCTCGTTAGGAAACCTCCGCAGTCCGTGTTGGGAGAGAGATTTTTTTGGGGATCAAGGGTGCCCTGTGCAGTGGCTCAGCACCCCACGAGCCCCACGGCTTGGCTCCATCATCCTGGGAGCTGAAAGCAGCCGAACTCGGGTGTAGCAGGAGGATTCTGGGTCTCTTGGCTAGCTGTTCCCAGCAGCTGGGCGTACTGGGAAGGACGGGAAGGGACTGGGATGGGGCTTTTTTTGAGGTGCTTTGAGTAAGAGCTCTCGCTTGCCTGGGAGTCTGGGAGGCGGAGAAGGGCTGGGGCTTTTATGGGGCTTTTTAGAAAGGTTGTGGGCAAGCGTGGGGCAGGCGGTGGTTAGCGGGGCCGTGGGTTCACTTGCCCTTTCAGGTCCTGCTTGCTTCCCTGAGCCGATAGCTGTTCTTCCAGCTGGGAGGAGGGCCCTCATCCCTGGAGCGGAGGTGGCCCCTCCCTGGCGTTGGCTTGGCAGCTGATGCCATGAAGCTGCGCGCTTCTCCGGCCTCGAGACATCGTGGCTCCTCCGTGCTGTTGAAAAGTTTGACTTGAACAATCGGAGAACAAATTGACAATGGCT
Source organism: Dromas ardeola (assembly GCA_013398915.1). NCBI lineage: Eukaryota > Metazoa > Chordata > Aves > Charadriiformes > Dromadidae > Dromas > Dromas ardeola. The sequence continues at coordinate 92,489 of VYZM01015620.1, forward strand.
GCCTTCCTGTATTTTGAGCAGGGAGAGGTGCCACCGAAGCCTTGGGCTCCACTAGCGCTCCCCTGGCCGGTTTCCAGCTCCCACTGCGGGCTCGGGATGGAGCCGGTAGCTGAATTACGATGCCTAGCAGGGATAAAGCTGCTGGGGGCATTTTGAGGGTTTAACATTCAAACAGCGCAGCTCCTTTATCTTCCAGCAGAGCCAGCTTGGCAAGTACAGACCTCCGGCGGGCGTTTCATCCGTGTTCTCCCACAGGTTGCCCATCCGTGCCAAAGTTTAGCCGGCTCTGCTGTGTCTCTGGCACAGCGATGCCGAGTTTGCTGGTGCTCAGGCTGAGACTTGAAGCGGCGTCTCCCTGGGGAGGGCACGTGCCTCTTCCCCTCCCTGGGAAGAGGAGAAGCTTGTGGAAACTTGTCGTGCTGCATCCAAATAAGCTTAATTGAACCAGCCAGGCAGGGAGCTGGGGTATCCCTTATCTAACCGAGGAGTAATGGAGTAGCCTCAGGCTCCTTTGGGGGAACGTTTTCATGGTTTTTCATAAAACGAGGGTGGAGTCCTGTCCTCTGGGGTGGGGGCGAGCGGTTGGCTGTGGTTGAAGAGTTTCCCCATTAGAGCGGCTGATCTCCTCTCTGAGGTCGTTTCTCTCGGGAGAAATGATAGCGGGCAGCAGCTGCGTTGGGATACAAGAAGGCTTTACCCCTTTGAATCCCGGGGGGTGCCTAAGCAAGCCGCCTGAGCCTTTGAGAGGTCTTGGGAAGCGGCAGCATCTGTATCCCGGCTGCGTGGGCGAAGGAGTTGGGCCTGATCCTCCTCCTTGCCCGGGGCGAAAGCCAGACCTGCCTCTGCAGGCCGGCGGGGAGCTGCTCCCTGTGGGTGCAGCAGCACTCCCTGCGCGTTGCGGCAAACGCTGCCGCCAGGGGAGATCCCGAGGGGCTGGAGGACATGGCTGGAGCCTGACAGCCAGAAGAAGCAGCTTCAGCCAGCTCCAAGCCTTCCGTGGTGGGAGATGAGGAGCTTGGCTCTGGGGCTGGATCCGCTGTGGGTGGCTGCCTCCTGGGCAGCTCCCGGTGGCCTCCTCCCAGGGTCTTCGAGAGGACTGGGGGAAGGAGAGCTGGTCTTAGCTGGCAGCAGCAGGGTGCTGGGCAGGAGCTGGCAGCTTGGCGGGACACCATGGGCCAGGCAGCGGGAAGAGCTTTCAAAGCTGCTTTGGTATGTTAGGAACCAACAAAGCGAGGCTCCAGAGCAGCGTGGTTGAATAAATCGGGTAAATGAGCTTCAGCTGCCTCCCACTGCTGCAAGGGGACACCCCGGGGTCGAGCAGCGAGTAGCAAGACGGAGAAGGCTGTGCCCAACTGTGCCGAAGGGCTCTGGCTGCTGGGAATGGGGGCTCCGTGCCAGCAGCGGCCACCCCCGGGGCCAGGGCTGGGGGCTCCCAACATGGGGCGGGGGGGTAAGGGCCGGGAGGGGGGGGTGCTGCTGCTACGGGACCTGCCCCTTCCTCCTGCAGGGACGCGGGCTGACGAAGCCCTGCGTCACCCACCAGCCCCACCGCTATCTGATGGCACCTGCCAGCCCTCGGCCGCGGGCCGTTCCCCCCATCCCGCATCCTGCTGCAAACATCCCCAGGCAGATCAAACAAGGGCGGTGCGTGGGGTGACGCACGGCGGCGCTGGGCAGGGCGCGGGGCCCAGCCGGCTGCCATCCCTCGGCCGGGGACATGGGAGATGCCGGCGGGTGGGACCCACAGCCCAGCTGCTCCGATGCCGCAGGGATGCTCCGACCGGGACGGGGACTGGGACAGCCTTCCCTGGGGCTCATCCCTGCCAGCCTCTGGTTAAGCCACGGCTGGGCCAGTGAGCATCCCTGCGTGGTTGCCCAGGCTGCACTCTGCCGCAAGGGTATCTCTGTGTTTGCGTTAGTAATTGATGCTAATTGCAGGGGGTGGGGGGGTGTGTGTTTGTTGACCAACTAGGAGAGGTTCTTCCTGTCTTTTCTGGAGAAATGTTGAATGTAAACAGAGCAGAGATCCGTGTGGCTTTCCAGCAAAGCCGGGGTGGGGGGGGACGGGACGGAGGGAGGGTCAGCAGTGGGATTTTTATGGTGGAATCACCTGAGCTGGGCAAACACCGATGCTGGGGAGCACCTGGCTATAAAGGGCAACTCCTCTCCTCTGCCAGCGACCCACGAGAAGCCGTTATCCCTCCCGATCCCCAGAGAGCAGGTGAGGAAGGGAACCCTCGTGGGGTGGCGGAGGCCTCGGGATGCTCCAAGGTGGCTTGTGGGCGAGCAGGAGCCGGTCCCATCCCTGCGCACGCTGGACGGGCCAGGCTGCGACGATGCAATTTTCTTTGACTTTTGTTGACTTTTTGTTGACTTTTGTCGCTGCTTCTTGGAGGGGAAGAGGAGCTGAGCCTGCAAATCGGCCCCGGTGCCCGGGGATTAGCCCGGATAAAGGGGAACGGCGCTGATGTGGCCGATTTGCCTCCCCCGGCTTGGCTCTGGCAGCGCTACCAGCTCGGCGGGGGGATTGGAAGCGATGCTGTGCACGTAGTCCCAGCAGCACCCCCCCCGCCCCGGCCCCAGCTCTGCCTGTGCCACCGCTGCTGCTGCCCGATGGCAGGGCAAGGCTGGGGTCCCCGTGCCCATGGCAGCGCTCTCCCCATGTCCCCACAGAGCAGCTGGGGTCACCCGGGTGGTCTCCCACCGAGACGGGGACTGGTGGGGCCGGGGGTCCCCGCCACCAGCGTGGGCTGGGGACCCCGAGCTGCGGCGGGGTGCGGGCGCGGGGTGACGACCTGTGGCAGGGAGGGAGAGGGGTGGCACAGCCCCCGGGGCTGCCATCTCCTCCCGCTGGCCGAGAGGGGCCGGATTCAGCCCCCAGCAAGGTGGGTTTGCCCCCTCGGGGCGCAGGCAGCACCCCCTGTCCCCGAAGGACCTGCTGTGACCCCGAGGGGATGCTTCCAGGAACACGGAGGATGGTGGCAGCGGCCAGACTCGCCCTCCTGCTGCTGGGCTGCGCCGGGCTCCTGTGGCCGGCCGGTGAGTCCCACCGCCCGGGGGGCAGCCGCTTTCCCGGCGAGGCCGGGAGGGAGCCAGGCTCCTCTCCAGCTAGCCATGTCGGCTGTCCCCCATCCCTCCCCGCGTCTGTCCCCCCACAGGTGCCCGGTACATAGACTACTGCCCCGAGGGCTGGTCCTACTACAAGCTCAGCTGCTTCAGGTACTTCAGTCAGCTCCGGACATGGGATGAAGCCGAGGTAAGTCTGCTGGGGGGTACGCACATGGGGCCGGGGACCCCCCCCCGTCTCCCGGGGGTGCCCGGGCGCTGACGGCTCTCCCCGCAGAGGCAGTGCCAAGCCAGCCACGCCGGCGCCCACCTGGCCTGGGTGGAGGAGCCCCAAGAAGCCACCACCCTGCAGAAGGTCATCTCCTACTACCAGCGTGTGCAGCCCGTCTGGGTCGGCCTCCGCTACGGGCGCCAGGTGAGGCAGGGGGTGACGGGGGATTGGGGGGCAGCGGGGCCATGCCTCTGACCCCCCTCTCCCCGCACAGAGCCGAGCCTGGCAGTGGGCAAGTGGGCACAAGTACAGCGTCACCAGCGGGCTGGCCGGGAACGGGGCTCAAGGGGGGACCTGCGGCGTGCTGACCCACCTCAGCAGTGAGTGCCCGGACCCCGTGTCCACTGGCATCCCACCCCCCAGCTTCCCCACCTCACCTCTTCCGCCTCCTGCGGGGCTGGTGCCACCCAGGGGACCGCGGCGGGCAGAGCCGGTGCCTCTGTCCTCACCGCGGCCCCCGCCGACCCCCGGCCCGTCTCTCCGGCAGGCTTCACCGTGTGGTCCAGCGCCAACTGCGCCCAGCAGCATCACTACATCTGCAAGTTCACCCCCTTGCACTGAGCACAGCCCGTGGGGGGACCCTGCGCCAGTGATGCTCCTTCCTTGCCGCCTCTGCTCCTCTCTCCCCAACTCCTAAAAATACATCTATAAAAAAAAAAACCCAAGCATGCCAAGTGCTGAGTGAGTTTGGTGTTGGTGCAAAGCCCTGTTCCGGTCCCCCCGCAGGCGTCTGGGTGAGGGAACAGCAGGTGCTGCCGTGGCTCCCTGAGCTTCCCGGCTGCCGGGGGCTTCCGTGCCAGCGGAACCATTTTGGGGTGAGTCCTTGGGAGCCGCGGGGCCACCAGCTCTGCCATCTGGGTGCTCATGTTTACTCATCCTCAGCCCTCTGGTGCTAAACAGGGCGGGAGGACGGGATGTCCCTGGGGTGCAGGTGTACGGGATGTCCCTGGGGTGCAGGCGTAGGGGACAGCAGCGTCCCCAGCGTGCAGGCATGGAGGAGAGCTGGGGCACAGATGTGGGAGGGGATGGGAGCTGTCATGGGTGTGCAGGCGTGGGGATGGGGCCCCCCCCCCCCCCCAGGTGCAAATGGCTCCACAGGGGTCCGGGGCCTGCGATGCTGCCCCATGGCCGTGTTGACAGCAGCACTGGGACCAAAGGTCCCTTCTTGTGTCACCGCGGTGTTGCCACAGGCATCACGTGTCTGTTTGCTCTGCCGTTTTGAAGATGGCTCTGCCCCCACCCAGCTCATGGGGTTTTTTGTCCCCCCCCGGGAGCCGCGGCACGTGGTGGAGGTGGACCACATCCTGGGAGACACGGATGGTGCTGGCACCAAGCCCCCGGACGCCCTCTGCTCCCTTTCCAGGGCCGCGGAGGCGGCTGGGGAGGCCACAGAGCACCTCGTGGTGACCGCAGCCGTGCCGGCAAGCCACGGGCACCAGACCTGCCACCAACCCCTGGCACAGGTAGCCGGGGTGGCAGGAGAGCCTGTCCCGCTGCTCGGCCCCAGCTCCAGCTGAGCGCGTCCCCAGGCTTTGGGACACAAGACAGAGACGTCTCGCAAGTCCCCCCCGCTCCAAAGCCAGCGCTTGCTCCGCTGTCGTGTTGGCTGGCGCTCGGTGACCTTTGAGCGCTGGGGTCCGGCGTGCTGATAAGGGCCGGGAGGGCTGTGCCGTGCCGCCCGCACAGTTTATAAAAGCACCAGGCCCATCCTGCTTGTCCGTCTGTCCGTCCCGTTCTTCGTGCCGCGGCCGGGACGAAGATGCTGCGCTTGGTCAGCCGTGCCGCGCGCTGCTGGGGGGCGAGGAGGGCGCCGCCGGGGCCGGAGCGGGCACCCTGGGGGGGCCAGCACCCCATGGCCGTGCAGAGGGCATGGTGAGCACCCACACGGATGGGGTGGGGTGAAGGTACAACCACGGGGGGGTCGGGGAGCTGGCGGTCCTGCTCTGAAACCTCGCTGGGGAAGGGGATGCTCTCCCCCCTCCCGGCAGGACCGCTGGGCACAGGGAACCAGCGGGGATTTGGGGTGCTCACGGCCTGGGGCGCTCGCTGGTGGCATCTCCCCGGGGCCACCGCCTGTCCCCAAGGCTTGGGGCCGCCACGGGACCGTTGCCGCTCCCTCTGCCCCGCAGCCTCTCCAGCGCTGCTGGGACGGGCGCCTGGCCCAAGGACGTGGGCATCCTGGCGCTGGAGGTGTACTTCCCTGCCCAGTACGTGGAGCAGGAGGAGCTGGAGCAATATGACGGCGTGGAGGCCGGCAAGTACACGCGGGGCTTGGGCCAGCAGCAGATGGGCTTCTGCGCCGCCCACGAGGACATCAACTCCCTGTGCCTGACGGTGGTGCAGCGGCTGGTGGAGCGCGGGCACCTCTCCTGGGACGCCATCGGCCGCCTGGAGGTGGGCACCGAGACCGTTATCGACAAGTCCAAGGCCGTCAAGACCGTCCTCATGCAGCTCTTCCGTGACTCCGGCAACACAGACGTGGAGGGCATCGACACCACCAACGCCTGCTACGGGGGCACGGCCTCGCTCTTCAACGCGGCCGCCTGGGTGGAATCCAGCGCCTGGGATGGTGGGTGTGGGCAGGGACCCCGCCGTGGGGACGGAGGGGCTGGACGTGGGGTGGGTGCTGTGGGATGGGGGAAGGAGGTAGGAGGTGGCCTGAAACGTCAAAGATGCTCTGGCAAGTCTCAAAGGGAGCTGCTGCCCCTCCATGCTCTCCATCACCCCTGTTCCTTGCCCGCCTTGGCTGTGACACCCAGCAGCATGGGGATGGGAGTACACCAGGGCCACAGCATGGAGGGTCCCACCCGTTGACAGCCCTGCCGACCCCTCTGCCCTCCCCCAGGTCGCTATGCCGTGGTGGTGTGTGGGGACATCGCCGTCTACGCCACGGGGAACGCGCGGCCCACGGGAGGCGCCGGCGCCATTGCCATGCTGGTGGGACCCAACGCTCCGCTGGTGCTGGAGAGAGGTCGGTGCCACGAGACCCTGGGGATGGTGGAGCTGATGGGTGCTGTCCCTGGGGCCACGCATCCGTGTCCCAGCCCTGGGCAGAGCTGCTCAGCTCTGGCAGCACCTGCTCTACCAGCCCCAGTGGCCTCCTGGTGCTGGCTAGCCCAGGATGCTGGCTGGCCACGTCCCCGTGGGCACCACAGAGCGACCCAGGGAGGCTGGCAGACACCGGGGCTGGCATGGCAGAGCAGCATCCGTGGGTGCTTGCCATCCAGCTGCGACCCCCCCCAGCCCCCGACAGCCAGCTCCCCCTGTGCCCCCAGGCCTGCGGGGAACCCACATGGAGCACGCCTATGACTTCTACAAGCCGGACCTGGCCTCCGAGTACCCGGTGGTGGACGGGCAGCTCTCCATCCAGTGCTACCTGCGGGCGCTGGACCGCTGCTACGCCGTGTACCGCCGCAAGGCAGAGGGGCAGTGGCGGCAGGGTAAGCGGTGGCACCCCTGGGGCGCCCGGTGCCACCCCACCGGATGCCGACGGCCCCGCGTTGCCTTCCAGCTGGCGTCCAGCGGCCCTTCACCCTCGACGACTTCAGGTTCATCATCTTCCACACGCCCTTCTGCAAGCTGGTGCAGAAGTCGGTGGGGCGCCTGCTGCTGAACGACTTCTTGGCCGCCCCCAACCCTGACACGGCCGCCGGCCTCTACAAGGGGCTGCAGCCCTTTCGGTGGGTCCCCGCGCTGTGTCCCCCCAACCCGGCTGGGGACATGCCCATGTGGGGTTTGAGCCAGCCTCTCTCCACGCAGCGGCCTGAAGCTGGAGGACACCTACACCAGCAAGGAGGTGGAGAAGGCGTTCCAGACGGCCAGCCAGGAGATCTTCAACCAGAAGACTAAGCCCTCCCTGCTCCTCTCCTCCCGCAACGGCAACATGTACACGCCGTCCATGTACGGCTGCCTGGCCTCCCTCCTGGCGCAGTGAGTCCACCCAAAATGTGGCTGGGGATGGGGGACGGCTCGTTTTGGGGAGGGCAGTCCATGGCCCGGCTGGCCCGGGGGGCAGGCACCAGCACCCATCCCCTTCCACGGCAGCAGAGACCCGATGCTTTCATCGCACATAACCCGCCACATGCTCACCTCCCACCCCGCGCTGTCTCCCAGCCAGCCTTTTCATCCCGGTTGGCTGGAGCCGGGATGGTGCACAGAGCCCTTCCGTCGGTGCCGGGAGGATGAAAACCCCATTGTCGTGCCCGGGAGAACGGCTGTCCCCTGCCGCCACCGGCGGCAAAGGAGCCATGGGAACGGCCAGGAACCGGGAGGGGACAAAAAAACCTCATCCCACCGCTCCTCCTTGGGGAAGCCCCGGTGCTCCCTGGCC
>VYZM01015621.1:0-25108 GCA_013398915.1 Dromas ardeola
ATTTCAGGGCTAGGCTAAAGCTGATATTCACTGGTTGATGATACTTTGAAATAACTTTTCACTTCCTTGTACTGCTGTGTTGCTCTTCAGACTTTTTGATATGATACTAGACATTTGGTGTCTTTTAGGCAGAATGTTTGTTGCCCAAACAATTCCGAATTCCAGGAAGTGACAGACACAAAAAAAAGGTATGTGTTTTAGGGCGATGCTCAAAGGGAGGAGAAATAAATTCACATCATGAGCTGCTGTGTCTTTGCTAGAGACAATGCCTTCAGGAGCCCTCCTTCTTCTCTGGTGATAACTTTACTTGTCCATGCCCATATTGACTTGCCCAGTGCAGGCAGTCCTTCAGTGTTTTCACCTAAATTGTATTCCTGATATTGAAAAAATAAAAAGTTTAACAATATGCCTACAACTGAGCAGGCATAATTTTCTAGAAGACCTCTCCATTCATTTTGTGTAGGAAACAGGAGGAGGAAGTGGAAGGAAGGGAGGTCCTATGTGCCACGTCCATAACTGTTGAACATTGTTCTCTACTAACTGATCTCTGGGTGAAGAAACTCATCACTTTTAGCATTTTTCACTGGCTGCTGTGAAGAGCGGCATTAAAAAAAGAGAAAGTGTAGGCTTAATGCTCTGAGAGCTATTTAGGAATTCTCCAGAGAGGAACAGGGAGAACCAGCATGAATAACTGCTAGGAACTTTCTCGTTAATTAAAATCTGACAAGCAGCTGGCAGCTGAAAGGGGGAGCTGTAGGTGGGGGAATCCTGTGGTTCACCACCACATTCCTTACATTCATAAAAGCTACAGAATATTTCACTGTACGCCTGCCAGAAATGTCGATGGAAATGTGAATTAAAAGAAAGAGCTGTCTGAAGGTGATAGAGATGTTGGATGTAGCCCAGGTAATCCAGAGATGAAAACATATTAAAGTTTAGTGACATGTACGGAGCAACTTCTGTAAAAAACTTGTATTCTGATGAAAGGTAATATGATTCAAGAGATGCTATAGTCTGCAAGATGAACCCATCTGGGCAAGAAACTCACTTTGGGAAAGAGGTAGAATAAATTCCCTCTGTGCCATCCCTCTGAGCCCAAACATTGGGGTAATGGTTTTGGCCGGAGCAGATGAGCTATTCAGCATCTCTGTGGGAGCTTTGCTGGGCTGCAGAATGTTGTGGTGTACCTTTCCCTGCCCTTCTCATGGAAAGGCTGTGACACTTTTCATGACAGCTCTCATGCTCTGAAATCACGCCTTGCAAAAGCGGCTTTCAGGTTTCTGATAACAGATAATTCCTCAGAAAATGACCCACTCATTTCCTGAAGGACGGCATTTTTTATTTTCCACAGTACCTTCTGATTTGTTCCTAGCCTTGGGATTGGACTGCATGTGTATGGTTAAACTGAGTGCAATGATTTCGTCTTGCAGCTTGGTCCCTTTCCTGGTACCTCGTGGTCTTCTTTACAAATTATCCCTCTCATGGTCAGGCAAAGACTTGTAAAATAATGCAATTACTGCTTCATAACCATGAGATTTTTGGCCATACAGGATATAATAGAATCTTATTTCATACCCACTGTCTTTCCTCTATCAAGAAATTAGTCTGAAGGGCTTTACAAAATATGCGAGGTATCAACAGTGCCATGACTGGGAGGTCCACAACAGAAGCCATTTTGAGTGCAATAATTGAATGACGTTTCCTTGCACTGAGAACAGTGGAAAGCTGGCCGGTCATGATCATGTGGAAAATAATTTTAAATCCCCCTGGACAGTCACCACAGACAGCTGTAAGAGTTTACCCTGAAACAAAAGAATCATCTTGAAAAATGATGTCTCTGGTACCGTTATTCTGAATGTGACCCAAAGCCTTGAAAAAAAGAAAAAAATAATAAAAAAAAGGCTTTTAGCTTTTCTGTCATCGGCTACCTTAATTTCTTCCCCATTTCAGCTTCCTAATCGTTCATTTCTCTTTGGTGGCTGGCATTTAGGCAGAATGTTTGTTGCCCAAACATTTCCAGATCCCAGGAGGTGACCGAGGAACAAAAAGCATGGTTTTTTAGGTGAGTGCTCATAGAGGACCTTTTCTGATTCCCCTATCTCATGAGCACTGCTGCCTATGTTAACTTTCTCATTTGTGTAATTGGAGTTTTAACTAAAACTAACTCCAATTGTCCTTTCATCCACAGAGGGTAAATACAGGGGACTTGTTAATGTTTCCGTATTCTTTAATGAGGTGTTTTCTCTTACTCAGTTAACAAAAGTAGTAGGCTTCAATTTATCTTTACTAAGATGTCTGACTGCAGTTCTGTTTTCCAGCTGAATATTTTATCTCTTCTTGTCTGGTGTGGTACAAGTGCAATGAAGAGTGCTAATTGCCTGTGTTGTATTCCAAGACCAGCTGCTGAAATCTGGGTTTACTGTGGTGGTTCCTTTCTTCAACAGCTTATAATTCAATTCCCTCACTTTACTTTCAGGGCCTTGTGTTTCTTTGCCCATCTTCTGGAAATCATTGCCTTCACACACACCCCGGTGTTTCTCATTGGGATAGATAGTGCAGCCAAAATTATTGCATGGACAGTTTTTACACAAATTTTCCAGTTTTGCAGTTATGTCCACTCCTTTTAATTTTGCCTTCTCTTTTATTCCTTTAACTTTTCTTAGAACATATAGTGCGGTAGCATACACTGAAAGTGGGGTTTCAGGCTAGGAAGTGCTGTAGGAGCCAAGAGCCCTTCACTTGTAACACCCTGAGTATACAGTAACAAGAGAACTGTGCTTGGGGTTACCCAGTGAGCCTAATTAGGGGGCCCAGGTTTGGTGTTTAACTCCCTGAGTGTCACCTCTATCTGCCCATGTGCAGAGCTTGTTAGAGTTGCAAACATGTGGCCTGAGAATGTTCATGAACTATAATAATCAAGCCCTGAACTGTCTAATTCAATAATCCAAATCAATGTAATGTCTGTTGCTTCATTTGAGATGCCACAGTTGACCACTGCCTCCAGCTACAAACGGTGAGCTGAGTGACTGCAGTTCTGACATCTACAAGATCATCTGGTGAAATAAATGGACTATATATGTTCTCGGAGGCAATATGTCTTATATTTTTATTTCCTTTCTTCTTCTGGCAGTGGGAGATTTGGGTTCCCTTTTTCCCTTTACCACTGATCCAATGTCATGTCAAAAGAAATCAAGGCTGAGCTGTAAGCTCAGAGGAGTACACTCTCCATGCACTTACATGTTGCGAATTGACGATGTAAGATTGTGATCTTGTCCTACATGACAACTTTCACTCGAGATTTTTTTTAAAGTTTTTTTTTTCTTTCTTTCTTCATGCAAAAACCATGAAGTATCACAAAATTTCTGTGTTATGAATATTTCCAAAAGTCATAGCTTCCTTCTCAGCTCATTGTCGGTGAAGCACTGAACTATGTCTACCTGGGAAAACCTCCACTCCCTACCATGGTATCAGTCCCCACACAGCTTGAATAAAACACACCTATTCCTGCGTTGGCTTAGTGGTCGGAGATGGTCCTCAAGACTTGTCTGCTGTATTGATTTATAGAGATTCATCCTTTCCATGAAAATTACTGTATTGGTTTATAGGGATTTATCCTTTCCATGAAAATTAGGTGCCTGCATTTGTTGTCATCATCTGAGTAAGCATGAGACATACCTAAAGCAAAAAGAAGTTTTATCCTCATGAAGCAAAGCTTTTGATTATTAAATAAGTTACACTTTTATAAAAGAAACACACACAATCAATAAAATACAGATATAAAGTATATCTGACATGAACCTCATGTTCAGTTGCTCCCATGGTAATTTTCTTTCAGGGTGCCTCTCAAAGCCTCCCTTCTAGAATGGAGTCTCATATTTTGCTTTCTCTTTCTTTACACCTGGGCATCTGGTAGCCTCTCAGTTTAAAGAAAATTCCAAAGTATATATCAAGTAACCTTTTCTTTGTGAATTTAGAGGACTTTGTTCTGTGGCATTGCCAGTAGCTACTTGGCATGGGGAAGAATGGTAAAGGCACACTCAGGCTGTCTGACAGCACAACTCTGATGGGTAGATCAGGCCACGGCTTGTTAATTCTCCTGTCTCCTTGCCTTTCCTCACAGGCGCTAAAATGAACCGCGCTCATAAGTGAACATGGTCACATTCTGTAGAACGTACACCATATATGATCTGTTTTTGTTGGTTCAGGCTTCTAACTTTCCACAGAGACTATCTATCTATAGCAAAATACATCCTGCAAACTTTGAAACTGTTGTGACAATCTTTCCTTTGGTATAATAGCATTCATTTTTTAATAAGTAGTTTGAAATTATCTAGAGTTTTCAGGAAAGAATGCACATTTTTAAGAACAGTAAAAGATTAATAAAAAGTGATGCTTTTTCAAGAATGGTTTTTATTTCCATTAACCAATATTCTCAATAGATTAAAAATCTTGGAAAAAATCCCCAAACCTTTTTAGCACACTTACACACTGTATTTGTTCTATGTATGTGTAATCATGCAATACAGATAATTATATAGGCTAACACTACAACACTAACATGGTTCCAAGAAACAGTTTGAAAGATCATACTCATCTCTTTTCTAAAGGAAACTGTAGGAGAATTCTGCTGATATTTTTTCATATACCTGTATTACTGGAATCCATTTTTTCCTTTAAATGTTCATCACTACTCTGTGTGTGGCATAAACAGACAAAAGCAGTCAAGCAGAATGTATTACACAATGAAACATTTTTGTGATAGACCTGATTTCTGCTGAACTGAGGAGCAGCCAAAAGCAGACTAACCAGAATTATTACTCATCCTGATTTTGTTGGATTTTTTCATCAGAAGGGTGTCAGCCTTTTCTGTTTCCTCTAAAAAACCATATGTATGTATGTTGAAATAATGATACTGTGTTGGACTGGCTTACCATAACAGTCTGTATTACTTTCCTCATTCTACAAACTGATATTTAGTTCTCTGCCAGTGAATCCAATGACAGTTCCCAATGGAGAGCAATAGACTCCTCCTTGGTTGTGAAGAGACTACAGTCAACATTTCCAATAGGGTGCTAGCGCCAGAAAACCAAATGCCTCCACAGTAGGCCATCTCTGTCTCTTGCCACTTCTTTTTCTGTACCGAATATTCCAGTTTTTCTGTCTGCCTAGAGAGTAGAAAGTTTTAATTTTTTGCATTTCAACTTGTAATAGAACTTCCATCTTCTGGGGTGTTTAAACATTGTCATATTGCTGCATCCTCCTTCCATCCTCTACCAACACTGTTGGTAGGATCAGATTCATGACTTGGCAGTCTGATTGCGCTCTTCCCTTTGTGTTTTTGTATTAATTCTTTCCCCATTACTGTATCAAAAATAAACATCTTATCTTTGTTTGTAAAATCCTACAGTGTTTATCTCCACCCTATTCGATCTTCTAGCACAGTGGTTTGCTTCCATCTTCCTACATGCCCATAATGCTTAATTCTACTGGAGTCTGGAGTCTGGAGTCTACTCCAAGCACAAGAATCTTCCTATCATTCCATCTATACCCTGAAAGACACTACCTTACTGTCTTTGAAGTAAGGGCGTCATGTTTACAGAAATCATTCCTGCTCATCATTTGACAGACTGTGGACTGCATTTTTTCCTAATTTGATTTTTCTGTTCTGCTCAGTTCCTACCTTAATTCTGAAACCTACAGTGTTTCTGGATCACATCCTAACAAGTATATTGAATGTGAGTGTTTTAGGCAGCACCACTTACTTTTTTAATTCTTTATGCAGTACCTACCACAATAACTGATTGACTGGGACTGTGATGGTGCTCTTAAAAATCCCTCTTTTCAGGAATATAAGTATGGAAAGGACATAGAGAGTTCCCCATAGTCTGAATTGTTTGGGTAGTCAAGCACACAAGATAAACAGGAGAAGAAAAAAAATGCGTATGCAACTGGCACACCATGGCATTGCTTGCAGTGGAGATACTGGCAGTTAGTGTACCTCTAGTGGTGTTCAGCCGTAGGAAGCTCTAGGATTAACTCTGGGACCTGCAGAATCAAGACCAGAAAAAGGCTGTGCATCTTCCACAATAAAATGCAATACAGGAAAACATAAAGCAGAGATAAAAAAATTTATACAATGAATGTAGAGAGGAGAAGGAAAGTACAGCTTCAAAACCAGTGTTATTTTAAAAGGAACAAACAAACTATCATTTACATACTTCTTTTTCTAAAAAAACTCTTCCTCCCTTATTCCATTATTAAAAATAATACAAGTGTTGAAGGGGCAGCTTAAGCCTTTTGACTTTTCTATAATATCCTTCTTCAAACCTGTCTTTTTCCCATGGAGATAATAAAAAGCTTTGAAGTAAACAAACCTCAAGCAGATCTCCTAAGAGTTTCAGTGAATCCTAACAAGCACATCAATTAGAGTATCTGTAATTATTTGATCATCTTTTGGCTTTATATTTCGTGTGTGGTTATTTTTGTTTTTCCCTTGATCTCCTGGGATTTGTTTGAACCCAGCTGACTCTCCCTGGGTTCTATGTTTATTCTGTGAGATGAATATTTACACCTGGGTAAGGAGGTGCAATATCTGATGATCTTATTCTGCATCCCTGAATGTCTCCTGCCTCCCAAGCAATCCCTATTCCTTCTTTATTTGAAAGAAACCAAGAAATGAATTTCTCTGAATTTTGCATGATAAAACCATAGTGGATATGAAGGAATAAGGCATTTCTGGAATGTTGGTCTATTTTTAACTCTGTGTATTTCAGTGGTCAAAGTTACGCAAGCATTTTCTAAAATAGTGCCACATATCCTTATAGTGGAACATGCATACCTTATGGTTTTATCATCAAATGCGGAAACAGCCCTAAACATCACAGTGAAATAGCTCTATGGGTGGTCTGAAACTCCTGTCTTTCCTTCTTAGAGCAGAAAGGAAACTCAAGTATCAAGTCCTTGCAGAAGAGACTAGTGTGTGGCTAGAAGATCAGATAATTATGGGACAGTTTACACTGATAAGGTCATTAAACCTTGCTTTTCTTAGGTTTACATGCTTAACAATTTTTAATCAGCAATTTGGTGTTTGAAGAAGTGGGTGGCCGGTTGATGAACAAGATGATTCTCTTATTCGTCTTTTCACAATCAATTTAAGGATATGCCATGGACATTGTAAAGCATTAGGATATTTATACTCGTCCTAAAGGGTGCAAAGGCAACTTCTGTCTCTGCAATGGATGGATTTTCCTTCATTTAGAACTAACTTAAATTATCCACTATAAAAGCTATGCCTGCAAAAGACAACAGCAGAAACTTTTTTTTCTTTTTTGGAATGCGGGTAATTTCTACTTTTAATGTAGCAGTGTTGCACAGTGCAATGTTCACCAACACTTTATACATCTCTGAACATAAAAATTACAAGGTGATTCATCCTTCAGCCTGGATTTTTCAAATGTAAATCTTTATCTGTAGAATGTATCCAGTCTAAAATAAAGACGAACTTTGTCAAAATCTCAAAATTTTTATTTAAGACTCATACTTTACAGGAGTTGCTAATTAAGGCCTTGTTCCCTCAGACTTCTCCTTTTCAGTCTTTGGACCTAACGTAATTTCATTAGCTTGACAGGAGACTATGAAAGTACAATGAGTCTGACAACTAAAAACTTGCCCAAAATCTGCTGGTCAAGGTCTGCTTACAGATCAAACTAGCGTCCATACACTTGCTACTTAGAACCCTTGCTGTGGATTTAGACTTGCAAACCAAGTGTAATTTGATCTGGAGTGTACCCCAAAGTCAGAGGGACAGTGTCTGTATTATTATAAACATTGTTCAGTGTAGGTCATACATTTCCTTCTCTCTTTTAACCAAATCAGTGAAGTATGCAAATGAGAAAATATTGTAAATGCAAAATATATGTGAAAACGGGGGAAAAAACTTCTAGTTAAACTCCAAGCTCCATGATCTTCTCTTTTTCCCTTTGTGTGAATGACATTCAAATTCTGAAAAAGTAAAGCATTAAGCAAATCATACTCACTTTTGTACAGCAATGCTGTTTAAGTTTTTGGACAATCAAGAAAACCAAAAGGCATAATCAGTTTTGCTTCTCCTTCCCATCTCCTTCCCTTGCTGTCAGTCTGACTAACACAGAACCCTTGGTGATGGGCTGCAATTGCTGCAGGGCAAAGTAGAAAAAATATTTTTAAAAAGCTCTAACTTACCTTTTTCTTTTTAAAATCTTGAAAATGCTCCCATTAATGGAGCCTTTTGTAGACTTTCTCACCTTTCCTACCAAAGCTTAGATTTTTAGTCTAAGTTACTTGACAGTGACCCTTTTCAAATGCTCACATAAAACATGTAACTTTATTTGCAGCTTCTGAGGCAACCACCGTAAATGACAGTAGCACAGAGAATTGCTGTAGGTTTAGTGTTATGTCACTATGGTGTCCATATATAAAAGCAAACTACTCTTTTCTCTGGAGCTGTAATAAATACATTTTAAGGCACCTAGTTGCTAAGGGCACTGATTTCTTTCAAGGGAGAACTTGAAAACATGTTTTGCTGGTGCCCGGGAAGGGGCAAAGGCAGCCCCGAGTGTCTCACTTTGGCACCCAGCAGTGCACCCTGCGACAACCGTCTCTGCCCTGGCTGGCAGAAAAAGGGAAGGGGCTGGCTCCGTATCCTGGGCCAGACCCTCATGTCCAGTAGTGGTGGGTAGGTGCTGGGGCATCAGGAAGGCTCAGTGATGGGAGATCAGTGAAGCCATCAGGGCTCCTGGACGGTCCGCCTCCGTCACAGCTCCCAGCGGGTTATCAACTATGGTGGCTTCTACTCTCCCTATTCAGCAAGAAGATGAGAAATGGGACCCCAGAACTTTTGGGACTAGCTCCTAGCTAGTCATGTGTATCCTTGAATGTGCGTGCTCTCAGGCAAGCTGTTGATATCAGGAGAAAAATCTGAGGGTGCTACTTAAAAATTTGGTGCTGCAAAGATTCCCGCTACCTTGACAGCTCTTCCCTAGGGTGTTTTTTTAATGGGATGGATTCACACAGATATTTTAAAATGAAAAAATATTAACAAAATATTGGCTTTGATTCCAACATTTAGGTCCTTTTTAGATGCATAAATGGAGTAGCAAGAAGCCCTACTCAAGAAAGTCTTTGTGGTAAAGGATCCCTCCGTGGCTCCAGGTATGTCTGCATCTGACTCCATATGATACATCCCACTCTCCTTTGTAGCATTTGGTCTTCAGAGACAAGCTAAGGTGCAGATCCAGAACTGTCTCATCTCTGGCAGTTCTTGAGGATCCTGCAGACTAGCATTAGTTCAAACAATCTGCAGGTTGCTTTGGCATTTGTTATATTTCCTTCCCAGAAATCCTCCAGTGGAGCAGTTTGTATGAGGGAGCCCTCATTGACTGAGGAAAGAGGGGAGAGGAAATGCCAGACCATGTTTATTGACAAGGAGCTTGGAGGGAACTTCTTCCATTCTTCCATATGGTATTTCAGAAGAGGCCACCTGTTTACTGCTTATGCAATTATTCTCAGGTCCTCATGGATAGAAGTGTATGGCCAGCACAGCAAGCCTGTGTTTGCTCGTGCAATCAGGAGCAGAGGGCTCTGTATGTGTTGTACCTTTCCATACTCAGACAGGTAGAATTCCCTTTCTCATTCTTTCTCTCTTCGGTCTAAATATAGTCCCCAAAAATGCACTGCTTGCCCTGATTTCTTTCCTGGGAAAATAAGACATACATTCACCCTAGTATTCAGAAATTCTTAATGTTTGGCAGATTAAAAAAAAAAATCATGTGCCTAACTCACATCAAAATGTATTTCATGGGATGCAGTTTATCATCAAGATGTTAATTAACTTTTAAAAAAATTAAAGCTACTACCTCACCAATGTTTTCCTTACTTTTCACATTATAGTAAGGCAGGAGCTGGTGAGAGTAAGTAGCTATCCCCTTTTCAGAAACTGTCCTTAAAGATCTCAGAAGATGTGGACATATATTTACTCACATTTACCTGAATATTGCTCCTGTATGTAGTTTCCTGATGAAACAGAAGTATTTAAAGAAACATAACTCATCGTTATTATAAAATACATCTTTTGATCTTCTGTTTTTGTTTTTACCGATCTGGGTCTGCCCCTTCTAAAGCTTTACTTTATAAGTACTGAAGCACTGTGGCATGCTATCCTTTCACAGGTGGTGTAACACAGTTTTAAAGAGACTACAGAAAATGCAGGTAAAATTACATTATTTTTAGAATGTTCTACACCTAAAAAAGAAACTCCCAGAAAAACTAAGGCTCCTAAATGAGAAAGCGATATCCCATAATTCCTTCTCTTTTGTGTCCTTTTTTTCCTAATTGGGCACCACTATTTTCCAAGGCCAGAATCCTGAGAGCCAGGTCAGACCTGCCCATGTCTTCATCTTCCCCTGCTCACCTGCTTTTGCATGAAGGTGTTTCTAGGAAGACCTTCAAGCCTGTGGTCCAATAAGGCTGTACAGTGAAATAACAGTAACTAATATTCCCCAGTTATGCTATGGTCAGCCAAGACCCATCTGAAAGAAAACAGCCATTTCATTATCAGTAATTTCACTTTAAAAATTCAAAAAGCTTACAATTCTTGCAATGCAAACCAAACAACTGAAGTTGCAAGTGATAGGACACTTCTAAGCCATAATTTAGTGTCTGTAGATGCAGATCTGTAATTCTACAGATGCTCTACATGTAAGAAAGAAATTTCTCTTTGCGTTTGAATGATAAAGAAGAGCACAATGCACAGCAACCCGGTCATACAAAACCTTACAACCTTCGCAGCCTTTTCAACAACATTGCACCACCTAAGTTTCTGGTCTATTTGCAAAAGACAAGACCGTATTTACGCTTTCACATCATCTCAATTTTCTTTCAAAACCCGGCAGAAGGAAGAACATACAGACACCTTACTGCTGTCACCATGGTTATGCTTCTGACTCACCTGTCAGAAGGGACATAACTCTGCTGTGCTTTCTCAGCTCCAGAGGTGAATTTGCTGAGTGCTCCGTGGACTCTGCCAGCTGCAGCAAGGCCACGTGAAATTAGTACAGTTGCTCCCATCCAGCTTGATCCAAAGTGCTGTGTAAAGTTTTAGTGAGCCTAAAACTTGTTCACCAACAACTGAAGCATTCAGGGCACAAAAAAGTGGATATTTATCACCACAGAACACAGAAAAAGACGCAAGGTGGTAAAATTATGTTTAAGTGAGAAAGCAGAAGAAATTCAGGCCCTCATTAAGAAAATTGCATAAGCCTGTTCTTACCATTGAGCACAGATGCAAGTTGCCATGGCTGTGATAAATGTAATTAATGGATGTAAAATTGGAGTGTAATCCATGTTCAACACAACACTTACTCCCTGCAACGGTGCTATGGTGAATATCAAAGCTACCATTTACGCACTTGTGGCCTGCTTTTAACAATGTAAGCAATCTGAGGATGCAAGGCAGAATTTCAAGATCAATCAGTTCTCTAAAATCTTTTGACTTCTGAACAACTTTTGTAACTGTTTTGGGAGGGGGAGAGGTCATTGTGGTAAATGAGATTGCTAAAGCAAAAAAAAAAAAAAAAGGACTCATGGCTTTTCCATGTTTTCTTTCAAAATTTGAAGACAGTGAAAAAGAAACTTTTAGCTAACCACAGAAACATTGATCTTAGTTTCTTTCTCTCCAGCTTCATATTTTCATAGCATAAAAAGAAGAAATTTTGAAAAGGTAACGTTTTTTCTTTTTCTATTAAAAATGGAAAAATATGGGGAAATAAATTCTCTAAGTGAGAAGAATTTCAAGCAGTATTTTTCTATTATGCCCTTTTTGACTGAAAAAAATACCCCTCTTGACTTGTTCTAGCGGAAAGCTAAGAGCAAGTTTGTGAAAATGTAAGTATGCAGAAAGGATGATAGTAAAATGTTTAAGGGATCAATATGGCAATCAATAGGTTCAGCATAGGTAGTGACATTCCAGGTAAGGGAATCCAAATGAGAGAGAAGCATTTTCTTGTGGTTAGGTGGTGTGTTTGACATGCCTGAGGGACAGGATGCCATCCAGAGGGACCTGGACAGGCTTTAGAAGTGGGCCCATATGAACCTCATGAAGTTCAACAAAGCCAAGTGCAAGGTCCTGCACACGGGTGGGGGAAACCCCTGGTATCAACACAGGCGGGGGAATGAAGGGACTGAGAGCAGCCCTGCTGAGAAGGATTTGGGGGTACTGGTGGATGAAAAGCTGGACATGAGCTGGCAATATGCACTCGCAGCTCAGAAGGCCAACCATATCCTGAGCTGCATCAAAAGAAGCGTGGCCAGCAAGTTGAGGGAGGTGATTCTGCCCCTCTGCTCTGCTCTTGTGAGACCTCACCTGAAGTACTGCATCCAGCTCTGGAGCCTCAGCACAGGAAAGACAGGGACCTGTTGGAGTAGGTCCCGAGGAGGGTCACAAAAATGATCAGAGGGCTGGAGCACCTCTCCTGTGAGNCTCGCCTGTGAGGACAGGCTGAGAGAGTTGGACAACAAGTTGACCATGACCCAGCAATGTGCCCTTGTGGCCAAGAAGGACAATGGTATCCTGGGGTGCATCAAAAACAGTGTGGCAATCAGGTTGAGGGAGGTTGTCCGCCCCCTCTACGCTGCCCTAGTGAGGCCACATCTGGAGTACTGTGTCCAGTTCTGGGCCCCTCGGTTCAAGAAGGACAGGGAACTGCTGGAAAGAGTCCAGCAGAGGGCTACAAAGATGATTAAGGGACTGGAGCACCTCTCTTATGAGGAAATGCTGAGAGACCTCGGTCTGTTTAGCCTGGAGAATAGAAGACTAAGGGGGGATCTATCAATGCTTATAAATATCTAAAGGGCAAGTGTCAAGAGGATGGGGTCAGGCTCTTCTCAGTAGTGCCCGGTGACAGGACAAGGGGCAATGGACATAATCTGGAACACAGGCAGTTGCATCTCAAAATGAGAAAGAAGTTCTTTACTTTGAGGGTGACAGAGCACTGGAACAGGCTGGCCGGAGAGGTTGTGGAGTCTCCTTCTCTGGAGATATTCAAAACCCACCTGGATGCGTTCCTGTCCAGCCTGCTCTAGGTGAACCTGCTTTGGCAGGGGGAGTTGGAATAGATGATCTCTGAAGGTCCCTTCAAGCCCCTACCATTCTGTGATTCTGTGATTCTGTGAGCTGGGATTGTTCAGCCTGGAGAAGAGAAGGCTCCAGGGAGACCTTATAGCAGCCTTCTAGCACTTAAAGGGGACTTATAGGAAGGATGGGGACAAACATTTTAGCAGGGCCTGTTGCAATATAACAAGGGGTAATGTTTTTAAACTAAAGGAGGGTAGATTTAGACTAGATATAAGGAAGAAATTTTTTACACTGAGGGTGGTGAACCACTGGAACAGGTTGCCCAGAGAGGTGGCAGATGCCTCATCCCCGGAGACAAACATTCAAGGTCAGGTTGGATGGGGCTCTGAGCAACCTGATCCAGTTGAAGATGTCCCTGCTTACTGCAGGGGGGTTGGACCCCCTGCATAAACATAATTTTTGAAATGAGTAAATGGTTTTGGTAAATGGACAATAAGATTATTTATTCTGAACTGAAAATGCTTTTGGCACAGGAAAATACACAGCAGGAACGCCGTGGCTGCTTATTTGGAAATCATATGTTTTATTCTGTGAAGCTTATTAGCATTTCTTACAATGTCCAGATTCAGCAAGCGTGGCAAAATAAGACCTTATGTTGGACATGCAGCATGTTAAATTCAGCATGTTAAATAACCATCCAAAGTAGAAATATAGATGTATTAATTACAATACTTTTTATTGCAGTTTTTCTTCTGGTGGGAATTGAGAGGTAAAGGAAATTTAGTCTGTGCTTTGTGAACCATTTGATAAGACGTCTGATGTCCAAAAGAGTTTGCTAAGAGAGAAAAGATTTCAGCTGAGCTACTACAGACTTGACGGTATTACCAGTGAGCAACCCAAGGCAGAAAGTTTATCTGCACTTCATTGTCAATGAAAGAAGACCTAGGAGCTGAGAAGGGTTACCAGAAGCATCTGTTCTAAGAGTAAGGGGTAGCATGAAGAAAGAGCAAATTCAAGATGCAGAAAGGGGTATAAAGAATGAGATTAGTCTATCTGCAGGAATGCAGAGCAGAATATGCAAGTGGGAAATACAAGATACAGGCAGGTGTGAGATGACAAACACAGCCTCCTGAAGGTAAAGTTAGGGCGTCTGAATGTTGTGATGTAATATCAAGGCAATGAAAGGAGCTCATCTGAGAAGGGCAATTCGATTAAAAGAGTAAGATAAAATACAAAGTTGAAATATTTAAAGTGCATTACTAGTAATTCTGAAACTTATCAGTTCACATTTTCCAAGATATAACCAGATTCTGTGTTGGGGCAAAAGGAAGCTTCTGCTAAAATGAAGGGTGAAACAGTTTCTTGTAATATTTAACACAGATTTACAGAATGCCTATTGTGTGTGCTTATCAAAGATGAGTGTAGTTACAAGAGACAGAGAGTCCCCCAGTAACCAGAAAATCATTCTTTTAATATGTTTTTTGGCGCATAACTGTAATACTACCAGGCACCTCATTAAATTTCTGTGAATTGGAAAGGGATTTCCAGTTATTTTTAAAAACTCTGCCTCTGACACATAATTTTCATTGACTTTACACGGGCTTAAAATCTTGAGCTATAAACTTTTCGCATTCAGTGCAGTCATAATCTCCCAACAACGTAAAACATTAGCATTTAGCTATAGCAAGTTAATCCCTGCAAAACTGAGATATGTGATGTAACTGAACTTTTTCTGACAATTGCAGTGGTCATGAACTTTTAGTATTTGCAGATACCCAAATGTGAAACCCCTTAAACTTAAGACCAAATTTCTGCCAGACAAGCCAAAATTAGGCACACTCTAAGTGTGTCAATAGATGCTATGCTAAATTTCCTGAACTGGAAAGAAATTTTCATATTTGGTGTGCACTGCAAAGTTGGTTATACTCACACCACCACTTGTAACATTTGAATCCTTCTTACATTTTTCCTTCTAAGGACTTCAGAATATTTTGCACATAATAATCAAATTTTAGAATGTTTGAAGGAGGCATTAGCTCACTGAGGAATCATCTGCCTACATTCTTCTTTTCAGGAGGATATTTTTCTTTTCAGACAGTGTTGAGTAATGGATCTACCCAAGTTCTGATGAGATCTCAGTAAAAGTCCAGCTAGTTTACATCATATCTGGCCAGTCCTCAGGGTTTGGCAGGTTTTCACTTATGTTTAATAACCCTCACCTCTTGCAGAAACTGAAGGGACTGACCAGAGAGGATGACGTTTGTATTAGAACTGTAAGTGAAATTTTTAACATGTTCTTGCAAGCTGAAAAGTGTTCCTTTAAAGTGGAAAAACCACCACAGAAAATTACAGGCAATAATCAGTTCCTCTGAGAGTTGTTTGTTTAACTTGAGTTTACTTTTAACAGGTGCTCCCATAAGCAGGAGAGACTTTATTCCCTGTTTTGATTTATTATTCCCAGATTTAATACTCTGAGTTTCTTCAGACTAAATTGTATTGTGTGCTGACTGACCTAGTGCACAGAAAGGTCTTGCATCCTCTAGATCTGGTGCAATTGCTCCTCATTATTTGATCTCCACCTTTGTTCAATAGCTTGCTATCAATTATTTATTTGTTATTGTTACACTGTTGAAATAATGGATTGGACAGCTATCCTTGAAGAGTTCTGAGTAAAAATACAAGTGACAACAATATTCATCAAATTCAACACAGCTGGCTATGCCCACTATGCACAAATCACCTCTGGTAGAAAAATCCAAGTTTTCAAAAGAAAATTATCATAGCTAGGGTAAATGCTGCAGCTGCACAACCTCAGCACAAAACTGGGCCTGCAAACTGGGTGATGTTAATTTGTCTGGCATTCAGCTGCGGACACCATGAGCTACATCTTTGTTCCTGGAAGGGCTTCCCTATAAAGCTAGTCCAAAACAATGTTTTGCTTACGCAGACACACTTATCTCCAAACTCCTGAAATGGCTTGGTCTCCACATATTAAGACAGCAATGAGGAACAAAGAGAAGGAGGCTTTTCTCGAAAGAAGACCTCAAATGAATATAGCAGCAGATAAAATGTTCTCTTGCAAACGTCTTGGCCTCCAGAAAATACAGTGATGAATAACTGCCAACACCAGCACCACCTATATGTAATGGATGAAATTAGGAGATGGTTTCTTAGTACCCTGGTACACTCTGTTTAAGATGCTGGCTTTCTCAAGTGTGGATGTTCCTGATTCTCTTGTTTACACACATAATATTTAGGAAAGCTGTGTCTTCCCAAGGGTCCAATTTCAGTAGCAGGGGTCAATGGTGATGGAAGTCAACGGGATTTCAAAATATGCTTAAACATAAACACATGCTTTGGTACATTGCTCAATCAGAGCCAGAATGAATGGTGCTGTTCAGCATTTCTAATCAATAAGCTCCCATGTTTTTGAGACGTGTAATAGCTGATTATGGTCTTTATCTGCTCTCTGCCCTACGAGTCTGTAAAACTCCTTCTATTTGTCCTTTTGTTTTAGGGGTAGGTTTTTAGTTGAAAGTCTGATCTGCTGATCTGAGAAAATATTCTGAGATATTTAATACCCAAAATTGAATATCCACTCTATTTTATTTACAGTTCACATTTGGCCTTTCAAAGTCCTCAGTTCCAGAACCTCTCGCATTTTCTGCTCCATGAATTTGTAATAAGTTCCAGTTGAAAGTGCTACAGATCCACATTTGGATCATAAAATCCCCCTTGAAAGGTACTGTTTGGCTTTCCCAAAGCCCCCACTCTGCCCCGCTGCGCCAGCCTCCCCCCGGCTTTTTGCTAAATGTTGGCAATTTCACCAGCAGTCAGGCTGCCCCGCTATATTTTAAAATCCTTTTAATCCTCTTTATAGTAACAGAAACATTCAAGACTGATCTTTGAAGGCTTTGTACGGTGCAGAACACCTGTGGCTTAACGCACCGCACTAAAAAACACCTCACGTGAGTCTAATGGGGTTTGGCATGTCAGAGCACCACCACGGAATACTGCCACAGTAATTATGCCATACCTTCACCTTAGGACCCTTACCTTCACCCCCAAATCCACTTTATCGAAAGTTATACCAGGCCAATCACTGAATGCATCTCAGAGGTGCAAATTGTTCACTGTCTTGACTGGAAGCCGGGTGCATGGATGCCCCTTCTGCACTGCTCGGTCCAGCACCCAGCTGTCTGTCTTTCTGCTCTGTGCCTGGAGATGTGAGAGCTTGGCTAACCTGAAAAACGGGGTTAGATCCAGGCTTCCATCTGCACTTGTAAAAATATTCTCCCTAACAACCTGAAGCACCTGTGACTTCAGACATTACTCTACAAAAAACATGTTTGCAAACACGCAGATGGAATTAATTTGGTAAGAAGTAAAGGTTCCAGAAACTTTTAAAGCCTTTCAAGAAATGTCACTACAGGAGCTGTCATTTATTTCCTCATGTTTCTCTGTTGACTTTGAGATGTTCACCTTCGGTATTTTATCTCAACATACATCTTTTTATTTTAAAAGGACTCTGGTGTACCAAAATGTGTATTTATTAAAGTGCTAGCTCAGAAACTGCTCTGAGAAGGAGATAAGGAGAGAGCCAAGACATGAAGAAAAGCAACTTGTGCTGAAAGATGTAAATCCACAATTACATGAGGAAATCCACTCTGGTATCTTACAGCCAATAAAGAAGGTAATTTAGTGCAGAGGGCAGGCAAGGAGGCCACATAGGCATTTGTGAAGACTAAAGGCTCAGACCGGAGGCTGGAGAGCAGGAGCTGCACATCGCTCGCTCTGGATTTCTGAGTTTGCTCTGACTGTTTTAATGAGTGCAACGAACAGGCTCCTCTGACACACACACCTCCAAACCAGTAGAAAAGGCTTTTTTTTTTTTTTTCCTTACGTCCTCGGAATACTATAAAGTGCAATTAGTCATTAGCATACATAAAATGCTTTGAGGTCCACAGACGGCATAGACCACAGAAATGCAAAATGCAGCCATGACAGAGGCTACTAGCACTGGGTTGGATCCTGAGATGGCAGGAACTGGTCACGTAGAGGAAGGGAATAAAAAAGGTTTGTCTGTTTTATGTACTGCTGACAAGTGTGATACTAGTTATCCTAAGGAGAGCAAACGTACATCACATCGGAAGGCAATAAAGAATGTCGGATAGTTGTCAGTGTTCCCTCCACGTTGCCTCCTCAGCTTTGAAAAACGTAGGAGTCGAATGTTCCCAAACTGATAATGGCTCACCCTGAAAATTAATTTTCATTACAAACTGAGTCTGCCTAAAAGATGATTTTTTTTAGTGACAAACAGCTATAAAATGCCAACTGTATTTGACCTCCTAAATTCCCCGTTCACCAACACGTGATTAATAATAAATAATAATTTAATTCATGAAGTACGCCACTAAAATGTTTTAATGAATCTTTACTGGCTTGAAACTATCTTTGAACAGAAAAAATTAAGCAGCTTGAAATAAAATGGAAAAGTAATAAAGTATCAGGCTACAGTTTGTTTTTATTTACACTGGTGAAAATATGGATTTGCACTTCTAATCCACTTTTATGTAAACCTACCATATTTTTTTCCCCTGGATTTTTTTCTTGGAAGAAAAAAGTGCTGCAATTTTGCGGTTCAGGCAAGTAAATTCCCACCAAAACCAGCTTAGGGATGACAAAAAAATAGGGTTAGGTCTACATTTTTCTGGGCAATCTAGAAACATTTTACTTCTCTGGTGACTTGCACCAGTAAATGGGTTTCCAGGAAATAGGGTGGTTTACTCCGCACTCCTCTGACAAAGGGTGTGACACTCTTTGGCGCGACCATGGCTTCCACTGGAAAAAGGTTTTTAAGATTATACGTTTGGGATTTTCAAAGATCATCCAGCAAAGCGCTCATCCAAACTTTTCTGCTTCCAAACTGCAACGTGGCCTTGAGTTCATTGTTAAGATAAGGAGCTGAACTCTTGATATCATGCAGTTTCTCACTGGTTTCATCAGCTGTAAGTAGTGCTCCAGATTGTGCAGGTTTTGATTCAAAGATCTTTCCCTTTTGTTTTACACTGGAGCTCTATGGTCATGTCCTTTACACGCTTAGAGCTGAAACGCCTTTTTGTATTAACAGACATATAGTATAAGACCCAGGAAACCCTATGAAATTTCCAAAGCAGAGCTCAAAGCTTCTGTTTGGAAATTGCTTAAGATAGAGGTTCCTCTTTTGAGGAGCTCCACCTCCAGATTTCCTTCTGACAAATATGATTGCTGATGAAACCCTGTTTTCATGCAAAAAGTATAAAATAGATCCTTTTCAACTAGCTCTAACTGAAACCAAAACCAGCAATCTGAGCCAGGCGGAGAGGAGCACCGTTCCCAGCTGAGCCAGGAAGAGGTAACTGTAGCTGCACCATTTAGATGACGCCTGTAACACCCTGTCCTTCTGCTCTACTGTGTGTTACAGCAACGCCGCAAACGCATCACCACACTGAGTAATGACCGACACACTGTTCAGTTAAAACTCAAAATCTCCTGCTTTCGAGCTATCTCAAGGAATGTGCACACATGCTTATATCAATAAAGGGGTATTTTTGAAAGTATACCTTAGTGCCGAGTGATAGCTTTTACTGTTTTTTTTCTGCAGTTCCTATGGAGTTTCTGCTGAATTGTACACCGAAGCATTTGGGTCACTGCTGCTGCCGCCCCACATGGGTCCATCTTCTCAAAGAGCTATTGTATTAAGTTGGCATCTGTGAATGGCAGAGAGAAATGAGATGAAGACAGAGTTATTTCACTGTGATTTTATTTCTCATATTTTCTCACTGAAGTAGCACCTAAATGGCAGAACTTTGACTGGAAGGAAATGTTATATCAAAGAACAGAAGCATAGAAATCAAAACGCAATCCTGTGCTCCTTTATGTTGAGTCCTGGTTCAGTTTAGGAAACAACCTGGAATATAGATAGCAATGCAAATCATTAGCAGTACATCTCTCCTAATAATCTTAATTATGAAGCAAAATCTAAAGCCTCCCCAAATATGAAGGAAATTCGGATCTGAGTCTAAATGTAGGACATAGGTCCCTCCAGTGATGCAGAAACATACAATAGAAACACATTCTGTGGGATGAATAAAAATGTGTCAGTCTCCTGCCTGATATTCAAGATCATGCACTAAGAAGGTGGATAAAGTCTATCTTGCCAATATTAAAAACAGAATAATATGACTTAACCTCTGTGTGTGTCCCCACCATGCCATGTCATTCCTAGAAATAAAGGAGACAAGGAAAAAGGGGTGGAAGGGATGTTTCTCTGCCCTTCCTCCTTGTTTCGGAGGTTCTGAAAAGCTCATAATTAGCCAAATTTGTGTCTAAATGAAATTACTAGCCTTCCTTCCATATTTAGAGAGTGTATGCGTGTTTCTTTAATATAGTTCCTCTGAGGATCTGCCAACTTCCTAAGCTCCTTTCCCTTAGACTTCTTTTTCTCCATCTGTAATTCTGAATGCGTTTATTTTAGAAGTGAAACAAAATCCTTAATTGATCTAAGGAAAGGCAATCTTTTAGGTTAACCAAGTTCTCAGCTATGGACATAAGAATATTTGTAGATATGTATCAAAACGTGAGCTTCAACCATCAAATGCAGACAAGTTATCATGTAGCTGATGTTATAGTGAATACATACTATGTTCCTTACTAAGACCACGAGAAACATTCACAATAAAACCACACAGTACAAACACAGAAACTTAAATCATGCTCATTGAAAAGTTTGCCAAGGTTCATGAATCTTTTGAACCAACCTGGGCCTATTTTGAAATGAACACAAAACATGATCTTGTATTGAAACCAGGTGGGATTCTTAGGTTTTTGTTATTTGGGGTTCATTTGGACTTGAAACTTGAAGCTGAAATCAAAGGATGGAACCCGAAAGTCATCCAGCTGAAGAAAATCTTTCTGATATGACCAAAGAGAAATCACAGATTTTTCTTTTTTTTTTAAGTGAAGCAATCAAGGCATGTATGCCATTATACTGTGAATCATACGGTATGATTGCACATATTTTTCTGGAGAGTGCTCTGAAGGAAGGCACAGTAGGGGAACATAAGTAGCTGACACACATATCTTATCCATGAAGAGACTCCATCTGTACCAGTGAAGGACATATGCCTTCCTGTTATATGCTGGATACAATCAAGACAGACAAGAGTCTGAAAGTAGAAAATTCTGTATTGCCATCATCAGAGAGAACTATAAGCTGTCACTTGTGATAGAGAGGTAGAAGAAATAAAGATTTTTCTGTCCCTGTGAGATGCTGAGCACTCAAAGTGTCCTAAAGGCAGGAGTCACTGGTGGCCATAAATCTGTAACAATATGATTGTGGGCTTGTACTGAATTATAGAAGGTGCATATGGCATCTAGCAAGTGTGACGCCCACCCACAAGAAGGACCGGAAGGATGATCCAGGGAACTACAGGCCTGTCAGCCTGACCTTAGTGCCTGGGAAGGCCATGGAACAGATCATCCTGAGTGCCATTATGTGGCACATGAAGGACAACCAGGCGATCAGGCCCAGTCAGCATGTGTTCATGAAAGGCAGGTCCTGCTTGACAAACCTGATCTCCTTCCATGACAAAGAGACCCATTTGGTGGATGAGGTAAAGGCTGTGGATGTTGTTTACCTGGACTTTAGTAAGGCCTTCGATACAGTTTCCCACAGCATCCTCCTGGAGAAACTGGCTGCCCATGGCTTGGATGGGAGTACTCTTTGCTGGGTTAAAAACTGGCTGGCGGGCTGGGCTCAGAGAGTGGTGGTGAATGGAGCTAAATCCAGTTGGTGGTCAGTCGCGAGCGGTGTTCCCCAGGGCTTGGTATTGGGGCCAGTTCTCTTTAGTATCTTTATCAACAATCTGGACGAGAGGATTGAGTGCACTCTCAGCAAGTTCGCAGATGACACCAAGTTGGGTGGGAGTTTCGACCTGCTTGAGGGTAGAAAGACGTTTCCGAGGGATCTGGACAGGCTGGATCGATGGGCTGAGGCCAATGGTATGAGGTTCAAGAAGGCCAAGTACCGGGTCCTGCACTTGGGTCACAACAACCCCATGCAACATTACAAGCTTGGGGAGGAGTGGCTGGAGAGCTGCCTGGCAGAAAAGGACCAGGGGCTGTTGGTCAACTGCTGGCTGAATATGAGCCAGGTGGCCAAGGTGCCCAGGTGGCCAAGAAGGCCAACAGCATCCTGGCCTGTGTCAGGAACTGGTGAGTAGGACTACAAAAGTGATCATTCCCCCTGTACTCAGCACTGGTGAGGCCCCACTTCGAGTACTGTGTCAGTTTTGGGCCCCTCACCACAAAAAAGACATTGAGGTGCTGGAGTGGGTCCAGAGAAGGTCAACAAAGCTGGTAAGGGGTCTGGAGAACAAGTCTTATGAGGTGTGGCTGAGGGAGCTGGGATTGTTTAGCCTGGAGAAAAGGAGGCTGAGGGGAGACCTTATCGCTCTCTCCAACTACCTGAAAGGAGGTTGTAGCAAGGTGGGGAGTTAGTTTCTTCTCCCAGGTAACAGGCACTAGGACAAGAGGAAGCGGCGTCAAGCTGCACCAGGGGGGAATTTTTATATTATGAAAATTTTTTAGCCTGAAAGGGTTATCAAGCATTGGAACAGGCTGCCCAGGAAAGTGGCTGAGGCACCATCCCTGGAGGGATTTAAAAGACGGGTAGACATAGTGCTTAGAGATATGGTTTAGTGATGGTTTTTGTCAGAGTTAGGTTGATGGTTGGACTAGATGGTCTGAAAGGTCCCTTCCAACCTAGGCAATTCTATGATTCTATAAACAAGGAGCTGGTTTTGTCCATTTGAAGGTCTCTAAACTTGTAGTCCAGAAGTGTTGACTCTGCTAGAAATGAACTCCCTTTGGTCTCACTTTCTCAGTCTATAAAATAGGTTGTATGATGCAAAGCTGATTTCGTAAGTCATTTTAAGATCTTTTTAAAAAAACCCACAGTATAAAAGATAACAGAGAGTATAAAATAGTAAAAACCCTAAAATATGCAATTCACAGTTGCTAGGGTAAATACTCGCCTAAATGTTCTTTTTTTGGATAAGACAAGGAAGAGGAACTTACAGGCAAATGTTTTTTGTCCTTGATAGCCATGTGAGAACAGAGGGGTTTTTTATAAAAAGTATGTGAACAACGAACAATCCACAAATCAAACAACATCTTCTGAAGTAGTCTCATTTCTGAAGGCAAAATAGTAGATGAACAGGGAGCTGACTGAAGAAGATTTGGAGTTTAAAACTATTTCCACCAGAAATTTTCACCAGCTCCTGCATTAAACAAGGAGAACTTTAAATATGTCTATGAACAGTAACTGTTGCACATTTTACAACCCAAAAGAAGCCAAGGCCAAATTAAAGCCCACTACATTTTCAGTACCATGAAACCCTGAAGCAAAGGCTCTGGGCAACAGTTCATTTCATTGCCACGAGAGCAAACACATGAGAAAAAACTCTTTGGATCCTTTTCCTACCACACACAGCTAGAGACACAAGAATGTGGGAACGAATTTGATTGACTTTTTAAAACTTTTAATGACATGATTCTAGTGTTTGCAAAAGGTACTGGATTAAGACATGTCTGGATGTGGCAAGGACCCTGCCAGCCCAATATTCCCACGTTGTCTCCTGGGTAGTTTGCAGGTCTGGATAGCTAGCAGAAGTAAGCCACATCCATAAAATTCATTTCATAAAAACATTCAAAGAGGAACCAGGTGACCCATGTTCCCCTTCACATCTCACATCTTTGCAGAGATGCTGAGTTTGAAACAGGCTCAATTCAAAGGGTGTCCTTGCCTCCCAATGTATTTATTTTTTCTTAGATATTAATTTCTGGATACAAAGTTCTCCAAAAATCTGTGTGTTCAGATCAGCAGCTCTGGTTCATGTCCACCTCTTTACACAGTGGTCTTACTTGCTTAAAAGGATGAAAACAAAGAGCTTGCCAATATAAAATGATCAAAGCTGGTGGAAAACATTTGTTTCTAATATCATTTGTGAAGAGATTTCATCAGTCTCCCTGTATAGCTAATAGAGATAAGTAGTTAGATAGACTTTGTGTATTTAAATGGAAGTAACCAAACAAAAGTAATTAATAGAGATAACAAGGTTAATTCTTACGGCATGGAGTCTGGCTTCATGCTAGGCTGATACACTGAAGTCAGAGGAATGACTTTGCATTTGCCATTTGGCAACATTTTGCACATTTTCAATCCAAAATGTGAATATTAGGGGAGCAGAATTGCATTTTCTCTAAGGGGGGTGACCTATGGGTAGTTTGGGTTCCTTTATCGCATCATGCCCTCCTGCCTAACCTGGGATCGCTTGACAAGGAGGTAAGAATGATAGGATCCCACATAACGGTGATGTTGTGTCTCAACCCTCCCAGCTATCCAAGTACATTATCATCAAGCCCCATGTGTATAAACATCTGAAGTGAGTGCTCACAGGATTTGGTATCTGACTAGCATTAGCAGATGTCTAAGGAACCGAGGACGCAACAACAGCAATTTTCACTTCCACTACTCTGCCTCCTGAGCTGCTTTCTTATTGTTTCAAGTAGTTTCCATCCCCCCTTCCCAAAGCCATGTCTTTCCACACCCTTTTTATCCCTCCTTCCTTGTACCAAATGTGGAACGGCTATGTGGCTGAGGTCTGCCCGAGAGGCATGATGGGGGAACAAGCAGCTGGCAGCAGAGGGCAGAAACTTGAAAGGAAAATAAAAAGGTAATCCCATAAATTGATTACTATTTACTGAGCCCTTCTCAGAATCCAGAAGAGAAATGAAAAGTGTCAGTTTAGAAACCTCATTATTTTAAGCCAGTCCTGTGAAGGCTTAATTAATTTTTTCTTATTTGGTATTACCAATGTTGTCACTGCAACGGTAACAGCTCTCAGCTGTTCTTGCCACCAAAACGGAGGGTGAATTTGGGGTGGGGGAGGGGGGTGG
>VYZM01015621.1:25180-38680 GCA_013398915.1 Dromas ardeola
CTGTGCTTGTGGGGTAGTGGGTTGGTTGGTGTTTGTTGATTTCCCATGCTCACAAACAAGACCAACAGCTCCCCCACACAACAGGCACAACTTTTCACTCACACGTGCTGTGTGGTAGTGAGAGGAGGAAAGTTCAGGACAGTGACTCTGCTTGCTGGACAACAAAAGTACTAACAAACTGGAAAAAGAGCACAGAAGGATTAAAAAAAAAAAAAAAGCCTCTGATTCAAAGCAAATATTTTTATTTGAATTTTCAAATGAATGTACTTTTACTGCATTCCTTCCCTTCTGGGCTCACTTTCCATAAACATGCTAGTGAATGAACTTTATAAACAGGAATACTTGCTAAATGCTAATTTTAGAGACTGAGTTTTCAACTGTTCTCCAAAACCAAATTCCAAACCAAACTTTAATATGAATTTTACACTTGGCGGTACAATTCGGGCACACTTGGCCCACCTAAGACCGCTACTGTTGACGCAGATACAGCAAGTGCCATCCCCAGCCTCCTCTTCATCCCTGCTCCCTGACACTACTGCCGCTAAAGGAAACTCTCCTGAGCTCCAGTCCCTGGCAGTGCAGCTCTGCCACCCTTTGCTCTGTAGCTAAGCTCTGTGAAATGACCTTGGTTTAAAGAATAATGTGAAACTTATTATAGTTTGGCATTTTTTTAAAACTGAAATGCATGGGACCAGGCCAGAGACTAAAGAAATTCCTAATTAATTATTTAACCTAGCAGATCTGACAGGACAGTAACTTCTGGCAGAAGGGAAGGGACAAGCAGCCAGGAATGGCCTGGGTGTGGGAACACTTAGCACAGGTCAGCAGTACTTTGTCTGACTTTGTCTGATTGCATATTTAGAAATACGAAGTTCTCGGTGAGGTGTATAAGCCATTTCATTGGGAAGCACAGCTAAAACCATCAAACAAACGGTGCAGTACTGCGCAAAATGAGTTTTTCCCTAACGGGCTGCTTTCCATTTGGACCCAAAATGTTGTTTTTGCAAAGAAGCACACGAAGAATATAAAACATGATAAGAGTAAACATGAACATAAAAGCATTGATGCCAGTGGAAAAATTGCTATTAATTGGTTGTCTAGCTCTAAAGAGAAGTTGCTTCAATCACCTGTCATGGATTGTTACATCGACTGTTCTCCATTTCCACAAGAAGTAGATAAACGGCCAACTGGTAAAAATCTGCACACACCTTACTGTCCCCAGAGAGTCAAGAACCACCTTATCTCCTGTTCCACTTCAGGCCCATCTCTAATA
The DNA here is from genome assembly GCA_013398915.1 of Dromas ardeola. Taxonomy (NCBI): domain Eukaryota; kingdom Metazoa; phylum Chordata; class Aves; order Charadriiformes; family Dromadidae; genus Dromas; species Dromas ardeola. Next base: position 26,454 of record VYZM01015621.1, read on the forward strand.
ATAAGCTCAAAAATGAATCTACCATAAGGTATAGAGACATTGAGTAATACAAAAAATATGAAAGCAACACAAGAGGTTTGCAATGAAACCACAACTGTGAGAAAAAATCAGAGTTAAAGGAAGTGAAATCCCAACTCTGCTTCTAACTCACTGTGTCATCTTGGGCAAGCCACAAAGGGCCATATTTGGAACATCTTACTCACTCTAGTAACTAGCTCCAGAACAAAGCAGTTCTGCTTAACATTGCAGTCCATGAAACTTGCGCTTGAACTATGGAAACAGCCTGAACATGGGTCTACTTATATGTGGACAAGTTTCGCAGTCTGCTCCTGGAGCTCTCTTTGCCTCCATATATCCATAAAAATCAGATAAAAGCTCCTACCACCATGAGAATGGTATTCCTGGGATTCGATCTAATTAGTTAAAGTTTGCACAGCTCTTGGAAAATGTAAAGTGCAAAGTAAGTGCTATGCAGCTGGAGTGGATGTAGTTTAAGCCTAATCTCCCAGTTTTGACTTCGCAGACTTTTTGAGTAGCTGCAGAGCAGAGCAGCATGTGTGTGAAAAGAGAATAAAGGACTGTCAGGATCTCCTCACTGGTAGGACCAAAGCCCCTATAAAAGAACACAGCACGTGCTGTTTTAACTTGTATTTCTGTTCCCCTGCCGTGTTATCGACAGAGTGGCCTGCCACAAGCCACAGACATTGCTTTACAAATCTTTTAGTGCGCTGGGAAGTCCCACAGATAACTGCACACCACATCACCATTATTACATAGTGTGGGTCTAACAGCAGTACATTTCACATATTCCAAATCTTTTCCATACATTTGGCACTGTCATACCTCAGTCCCGTAGATTTTGCTCCACCTTTCTTGTTTCCCTAATATGGTTAATGCTACCCAGCTGTTTGCAGTCAGCTTTAAATACTATAACTAAGTTAGCATTCCTGCTGAAGCTTATTCCCTGAGTATATATTCTCTACATTACTGATGTTCTCCATGCATTTCTTGACATTCAAGTATGGCTTCACTTTTATTTGCACAGTGTTATGTTTCAAAAAATAACAGTCATTTTGAAAAAAGGAGAGATGGGCCTGGAGAAAAACTATGAATCCAAACAGTCCCTGGATGCTGGATAAGTTTGCATACAGGCTGGATTAGAAATGTGCAAGTAAACCTCATCACTCATCAGATTCCTTGTCCTTCTGTTAAACTCTGTGTTCTTACAGCATGTATGCCCTAGTAATAGCAAAGCAAGACCTGCTCTAATGATAAATTAGGGGGATAAGTTCAACGATAATTATTTAATACAACAATTACATGTTAAAATTCCAGGGCTGAAACTCTGTCATGTACTGCTTGCACCCCAGCAATGCATTTAGGCATCTTTAAATGAGCAAGGCGGGATGTTAGCCTGAGTTGCTGGTTCAGATCTTTCAGGATTGGGTCCTAGAGAAAATATAGGTTTTAGTAATATTGTGGTATCAGAATGTATGATTTTCTTGGGAAGTGACAATTTAAACAACCTCTCAGTATTTAATGCAGTCCTACCTGGATTTTGAAATCTACAAAAAATAAATCATTTTTTATTATTCATCCTCTACACAGTCCTTCTGCCCCTGTAAATATCTGTCTTGTTTGAGCGTGGCTTACAGGCATTTATTCAATAGGCTTGTTCACCCCTCCTGTGCCTGACTAAGGTGAATTTCTTCCCTTCCTTGCTCACCATCATTTGTACAAAACAAATTTCCTCCCCTATTCCATTTTCAAAACCTGAGCTGGCAGTGAACATGTTTCTCACCTTCGGCTGCGCCTGGTGGGGGAGCAGCAAGTTGGTCGGCCCCGGGTACTTGTGGGAAGGTCTGAACCCCTTGCCGAGAAACAATTGGCTTAATGAAGGGGCAGGCAGAAGGGAATTAAAAATGCATCTGCACAAAACAAACCGGTCCCCAGCAAGCTCCCGCTGGCAGACCGCGCATTGGCCTCCAGTTGAGCAGGATATTTAAGCGGAGGTTAACTAATGGTTTCACTGATGCAGAGAGGTGCCTGTGCCTGCCGAGAGTTCACTGCGTGCTGAAATCATTTGTTCATTCAAGTTTCAAAGGCCTCCTCTGTCATCCGTGGCATTAAGGATCAGATTATTAATTTAATGGAGTGGTTGTGCTGTGCAAGGAAGTGGAAAAAAATCCACTTCCACTTTGGCCAGAGCAGCAAAGCCTAGAGCAGCTTTACATGGTTTTTCATCATGGTTAGCCCCTGCAAGAAGCAGAATCATGTCCCTGCTGCTCCTCACCCCAAGAAATGTTAGCGTCAGTCCTGGCACGATCATTCCTCCGCTTTTTGCCAGTAGGAAATCACTGATTGTAGCAGACCTCTCGTTTATCCATTGTTGATCCCAATACAGCCTGCTCTCACAAGCCACCAGTGGATCCAATACAAGCATAAGGAGCATAGACCACTAAGTGTGCACATTCAAGTTTCACGTATTTAATTCCATGTTTTGTTTGAGGGTCCTTAAGAGGGGAAAGGGTTGAATAATTATAAAGTGGTGTGTGTGTGTGAGAGGGGGGGTTAATACTCATTTCATAGGAGGGAGATACTTGGAAAACAATGGTACTGAAAGAGACCTAATGGACATTAAATTAGATATGAAATTTCCATCTGCTAAAATGGCAAAAAGCCTCATGCAAATATGGGATGCATTTACAGGCAATTCATGTCACAGGCCAAAAAAAAGGAAACTTTCTTTCTTTAAATGGCAAAGTACCAACAATGGCATAATACCTAGAATGTTACAGTCAGCTCTTGACATTACTGTGTTCAAAGAGTTCAGAGAAAATTAATAGAAATGAAGAAAGGCTGGAAGAAGAGGTCTATAAAAAGTGTTAAGTGACTGTGTGTGCATGCAGGAGAAGGACGCAGTCATCCACACATCGGCCCCAGAGCACGGCCCAGAGAGAGTCCAACATAACCCAGGCTGCTTTAAGTGCACCAAAACGGACTCATCTCCAGGCCAAAGAGAAATTAATCCAAAGGTGGGGAGTCCTCCTCCACAAAACTGAGCAGGAGTAGAGCTAGGTGAAAAATGGAGCTTTTTCAGCAGAAAATATTGAGAAAATAGAGCTACTTTTTAAAGCGTTTCCAAGAAACTGTATTCCAGCCTCCTTGTATAGAAGAGGAATCCAGAGATTTGCTCTGAAGATAGAGTGCTGAATTCATTGACCACAAACATTTGATGTGTGCAACTCTAATTACGACTTTCCAAAATAAAAAGAAGTGCCTGAAAATTCCAGGAAAATAATCTATTCTCTTCTCTTTTATCACTTTTAAACATAACTCATACCTCAGTTTCTTTCTGTGTTTGCCCCTACCACAATATCATGTCCCTGCACTTTTTTTTCTGCTTCTTTTGTAGACATTTCTCCCTCCCAATTAAATGGGTGCCCCGCTGCGGGGAGTCCAAAATGCTCAACTCAGCTTTGTCGTGAATCCTGTCCTCACTTGACCTAAAGGTTTAATTGGGGTAGATACTTAAGTATAATCCAGTATTAGCATAATATGGGTGGTATTTAGTCTTGTGTTTGAAGGAAGGATTATATGCCCCAGCCTCTTTCCTTGTGGCGACCCCTTTGGCAAAGCATAGTGGCACAGGGCTATTTCGATCACTGTATATCCCAGATTAGGAGAACTCTAACAGAAACACAAGACAAACACATTTCTGCTGTTATTTTATACTTAAATAAAGATTGGTAAGGCACGAGCCAATACAGCGGCAAAGGTGCTTTGGAGGCAAGGACATCTAACCTCAAACTATTTTTGTACTTAGCATTTCAACCCTGAAGGCATTCTGTTGTGCATTCTGACGAAATTTGCACTTGACCTACGAATTATGAAAGTTATCACAGGATGCGCTGCTCACTAATAGGAAATAATAAATAACCATATCAATGCAAAACTGTTTCCTGTACTGCTAATTGCACAAGAGAAACTCCTTCCAGTTAAAGGAAATGATCTATTCAAAGAGCACTAACTTTTCTGGCCTAATTGAGAAAATGATTCAGTGAGTGGGGTCAGGAAATGAAGTCCCTGTCCCTTGTAGGGACAGGGAAACGGGCTGTAGAGATGCTTCTGAGATGGAGTTCTCAGACTATGGGCAACCAAACCTAACAAGCAGGATTTCCTCAGTGACCTGTCAGAGATCGGGAGGAACCTGCAGAAATGCTGAATGGTTTCTGTCATTAAAATATGGATAGAGAGGAAAAATGTATTAAAACAAGTTTGTGAACGGGAATCACGATGGAATTAGCATACAACATCGTTAAAATCCCCGAGAATAATAAAAGCATAATTTAATAAGATAATTTAAAAGAAGACTCTTTGGATCAAAATTAGCTCTAGATGAAAGCACATACAGTTGTTGTAGAAAAGAACAGAAATTGGCGTAACTTTTTCTGCTCCAACAAAACTTCCAGAGGCTTGGAGTAGCTGAGCTGTCAAATTCCCCAGGGTTGTAGAGAGTGGAAGGAAATGGCCAAGAAGATCTGCCAAGGAATGAATCCACCACTATTGCCCATTCCCCATACTCCCTGTTCTCACATCACAAGTCATTGGAGAATGGCTTGCTGTACATTTTATTTCAGCCAGTTCCCATGTGAGTGGATACAATGATCTGGTTTTCCAGTGATGCTTCCAGGTTTTTGAGGAGTTGTACTGAAATCAGGATATTGTCCTGCAGAGTTTGGGAAGAAAGCTGGAGGGAAGAGAATAAAGGGTAAGCTCCCGCCAACCAAAAACGTGGACCCCAACTCATTATTTCCTATGTTCCTTCCTCTGTTGTTCATCCAGTCGTACCATCCCACTGTGTCATCCTGTGACATGTGTTTCACATCCCATCCCTTCCAGATCTAAACTTTTTTTCCTTCTTCTTCTTCTATTTCTTTCTACCCTGTCTTTGTTCCAGCAAATAGCCACCCTACATGGGCCGAGCAAATGCACTCACATTGAGTGTCCGTAGAAAGGCTTCCAGGGTTGGCTTCCAAACTCTGATCACCCTCCCAGCTCAGAACTGATGTTGAAAGACTTGCATAAATACACACCCTGTGTCTGTTCCCCTGTTCTGTTCTTCATCCTGGTGTGAATTAGGGAAAGTTCTACTAACATCAGCTATGTTACACTGGTAGAAAAATGACATGGCTGAGCAGAGAATCAGGTTCATCCATTTTCTTCTTTCCAAATGAAATGATGTAATTTGTTTGCCTTCTTAAAATGAAATGGTCTTTCAAAGTTTTTTTTTGCACTGGATATCACATGAGTCTTCCATTAATAATAATAATCACTACAAGAACAGGCTAATTAAAGCAGATGGACTCCTTAGGGTTTTTTTTATTACTGCTCTCAACATGTACTGTTGAGACAAATGTGAATAGCAGGAAAATAACTCAAAATATTACTTCACAAATATTGATTCAAGTTGCTGCTCAGAAGATACTGCACCATATGGAAAATGTAACTGAGTAGCTGACAATTTTGTTTAGTTTAAACAAGGCTAGGTAAAATCTGATAATGCATGGGATCATTTTGGCATATGGTACAGCTCTCCCAGAGCCACTGCATTATGCCTATCATCAAGTTAGTTCATCTAACAGCACAAAGTGGAACACCCTGACCCTTCTTATCCCTGTTAATCACTTTTAAGTAAATAATACCTCTTTGGAGAATAGTGATTCATATGCTGCAGTCAAAGATACCTTCAAGCTGTGAACTGGTCTTCCTGCAATGATAGGTAAAGTCAGGGAGCAAAGATAAGGAAGGATTTTGTCAGATTATTATCATTACTTCACTTTTTAATTGCCTATAAAAGTTTTTTTAAAGCAGCAGGACCACATCGAAGAACACAATCCTTTCTGTTTTCTCTCAAGACAGCTTCTAAACAGCTGTTCTGTTTCTCTCCCATCGTCACCTATTTAATTTTAAGATAAGGGATCCTTAGGAATCATTTCCTCTGTGAGCAGCTAGGCAGCTAGGAAAGGTTATATATCTCTAAAATGTCCTGTGCTATTTCCTTTAAAAAAAGTCAGACCAATTCTTGGTTTCCTGAGGCATTATTATAGCCCTGATCATGCAGGGCAAAAGCTGAGGAAGATGTTGAGGAGCCTTGCAGTTCAGACATTTACTTTTTCACTTTTCTTTCTGCTTTCCTTTCCCAGAACCCAGCCCTGCTTGATACCTTCTCTTGCATCACCACAGCCTGCGATAGGTAGGACCAGGCTTTTGATAAACTGCTCCTGGCAGGATGTTGGAGAACTGGGCAGTCAGCTGTCACTCCCTCTCTTGTGATATTGCAGCTCTTCATTGGGATACAGAGCTGAGGTGTACCTCTAACACATTCATTAAGCTGGCAGACGTGGAGATCCCTCTTATGCACCCAGAAGGGTTGTCCACATCGCAGAGGAAAAAATGATGCAGAATCACTGAGTTACCTTGGATTGAGCTGTTGTGCACTGTGTGGCCAGGTAGAGACACTTGCTCAGGTCCTCAGGTCAGGACAGCAGTGCTCACACACTATAGTTCCAGGGCTGGTGATCCATACAGCTATATGACTAAAATCTTGCTGCTACAGTGTTTTATACTAATGCCTATTCCTGTTGTGGATAAAAAGCCAAGATTTCACTTCACAAAATGTTTATGTCAATTATCCAAACTGCTCAGAAACCGGAGTCAGTTTGTTCCCATAAAGATGGATGATGTGTGCAAGACAGGTACTTTGCAATGGATAGGTCAGGAAGCTCCACTTTATATGTTAGACAGATACACTAAAAGTTTAATTACTCAATCCATTTAAAGGAAACACATCATGTTTCAAGTAATGGTGACTGTGCGCTTTTGTTCTTTAACTCATGAAAACCCGTAAGTAAAGACTGTGCTGGAGGAAACCTGTCTGTGGATTTGATTTTATTTTTATTTGCTCTCTCACTTTTTGCTGAGTTTGGGGGAAAGACTGGTACAGTATTTGACTTGCCTTCACAATAAATAGGTTCAATACATTGAGACATTTAACACACTTGGATGCTTTTATTCCATCATTTCCCTAAGTACTTAGATCACGGTGCCCATTGTTAGTTTTTGTCAAAGATTATGTCTAACAAGTCTGCTCAGCAGACAGCAAGAGGTCAAATGCCCATCTGGTGTAAATCAACAGCACCCCACTGATGTCCACAAACTCAGTGGAGCTGTGCCAGTCTAGGCCAGCTATCTGGGCTCAGGGTTTGTGCTGGACCATGTAAAGTCTTCTGAGGTGTTTGCAGTTGACTTGAACAAATTTATCTTCAACACCTCAGTTAGAGAGCACTGATAATCTCTAGATTATCTCTAGAAGCAGACTCTGAATACTTTATTTCCTGAGAAACTAATGCAGGGTAAGAGTGTGCCTTTCATAAGGTCTGGGAAACATATGTAAACTGCTTTGGCAGAGAACCAGTTCTTCGTAAGTAACTAATGCTGAATGAAAATCTTCTCCGTAAGGAACACTTTCTCCTATGGAAGTTTTCTGCAGATGCCCATATTCCTATTTTTATCTCTTTACTTGCCATGATATACATAGAGCAGTACTATAAGTTTCTCTATTTTGTGTTGTTTTTTTTTTTTAAATTCTCAACTATTTAAAAAAAAATTTCATCTCCCTACTTATTTTACGTAATTTTAAGCATTCATTAGGCCTACCTGGAGCTTGAAATGGCTCTATTTACTGTAGGATAGAGGGGGGAAAAAAACACAGGAGAACCAAAATCCTGCTTTTACTAAGCGGGTGAAAGATTTCCTTATACACTGAAAATTTCTGATAGACCATAGGAACAGATATTTAGCATGACTTTGTACCCCAGTGTATAGCATAAATGAGAGGTCTAGGACTCCACAATAGGACTTTGTCCCGGGCATTCTTTGAGGCTCCACAAGAAAATGAGGGAGCTTCATCTATAGCACAACAAAGTCCCATGTGACGAATAATTCGTTCAGTGTAGTGTGAAACTGAATCTACTCCATGTTAAGTACCATAAGCCAGGCAAGTGAAAGATTACAGTCCTATAAATTCATATATGTATAGACATGCACACACAAAACTGAGCTTACTGTCTTACAGAATACTTTGTGTTTCTTTAATTCACTTTTATGTAAACAAAATAGAAAGTGCATACCCAGTGCTCTACTGCTTGACACCATGACTGTGCTCAAAGAAATTGCTTGAGTATCTTTAGAACAACTTTTCTTTGTGTGTTTCTATGTCCTCACATACGGTCCTCTTCTATCTTTTGTCATTGAATAAAAAAAATTCAGTACTTTTATAGACATACAACATTTTACTTCCAAAAAGATGTTGTAAATAGTTTAGTGTCAGAGTACGAGCTTAAAAAAAAGCAAACGAACATGTTTTTTGAAGTTTTTGATCTTATCATGACCTTTGAAACTTGCTGGGTGGTGAATTCATTAAAAAGATGCCAAAATATAAGCTGAAGGTCTCAAACTTATTTAGTACTATAGAAGCCTTCCATTTCAGGAGGAAATGCATCAGTAACTGAATGTGCCTATCAAACACCAAACCAAAGTATGCCATGCTATTGGTAATTTCTTGAATATTGAATAGTTAACATTAAAATTCCGGTTCAATGAAAACAATTTTTTTTAGAGATTCTACATTTTTTCCAGACTTTTTTATGACAATCAGGTTATGCAATATGTAATTCAGATCAGAATTTCCACTGTACACAATCAGTAACATGTGATGCAAATTAAGGGTGGGCAAACCTATTCAGATACAGACAGGATGAATGAACTCAAACCTCAAACAAGAATTTACTCCAAGGTGCTCAAAATGTGCTTGCAGATTTGGAATGTTTATTCTTTCATTTTCAATCACTTTTATATTCCTTCATTTTGAATAGGCCAGCAAGTAGAAGTGAATAAACATTGCAACCCATGCTTTATTAGAAGAGACTCTTTCTATTTGTCTCTTTTCATGACCAATACCATTGGTTCTGTCAGCAGTGCAGTCAGCAGTCTCAGTCCCATTTAGCATTTCTTCTCCCATTTAGCACTTTCTTTTCCATTATCCCTGATTCCACACATTCAGTCCCCAAACTTTGTTAATTTACATAATTTTGAGACTCATCAGTTTAGGAATTACACATGTTCTGCTGTTTCCTTGCAAAATTCTGAACGCTTCTGCACAATCCTAAACTCAAATCCCACACAGCAACTTTCATGGATATTGATTTAAATGAACAAACAACTGCCCCAAACTCTGGAATGTGTAAGAGGACCAATACAGTGTTCACCAGATAAAAGAAGAACACAGGAAAGGGAAGCAAAGAATGGAAAGAACATAGGGTATAATCTCTCACCGAGGAGACTAACTCCAGTGCAGGTAAGTCCGCACTGGGGAAGGGAATTGCGGCAAAAAGGACCGTCAAGGGGCTCTTTTGGGGGCTTTTTGAAGCCAGGAAAAGCGGCTAGCCTGTGCCAGAAACCGGCAGCTTGTGGATGGGCTGCTGAGGAGGTGTGGGCGGAGCCAGCACCACCGGCGGCAGATCTAAACGAGGCGTACTCGCTGGGACCACGCCCCCCTTCATAAAAGAAGCCTTTCGGGAGCAGGCTGAGGAAGAAAGCAGCGAGTGGGCATCACCTGGGAGCACCACGGCAAGGGCGGGCTCCCTGGGCGGGCGAACAGACTGGGCAAACAGGGCGCGGCACGACAGACCGCAGCAGTTTGCACGGCAGTTTGCGCCGGAGAGCACTGAAAGGCTGACAACTCGGCCAGGAAACTTCCTGGGCAGAACAGGAGCAGCAGATCTCGGTGTACAGGGGGGTTTCCCGAGGTTTTCCTGAGGCAGGGAGACACTAGGGGAGCGGAGAGACCCAGCTGCTGAGAGAGAGAGGGACGCTGACGAGGCGTGGGTGTCGCCAGGGCAACGGCCAGAGATGTAAAAGGCTGTAAACCGACGCTCAAGGTCAGTCACTGAGAGGAGCTGCTTCGGACCCTGCCTGGCCAGAACTGGAGCAGCAGATCTCGGTGTACAGGGGGGTTTCCCGAGGTTTTCCTGAGGCAGGGAGACGCTAGGGGAGCGGAGACCCGTCCGGAGCCAGCAGCTCTCGAGAGACACTCTGACAAGGCGTGGGCATTGCCAGGGCAACGGCGACCACACCCACGCGCTTAAAAGACGCCTCAGGGAGCTCACCGGGCACAGGGTGGGTGAACAGTGCATGGGTGTCAGGTGTAGCGGGGTGGAACTGAAGCGCTGCCAGCTTGACAGGTGAGTCCTGTTGGTGGTCATCACCCTCTCGGAAGGAGCTTAGTTATGGTCTCCAGGCAGCAGAAGGTTGTGCTCTCAACCTTAGACAGAATGGATGTGGGAACCCAGACAGAGCTCCCGCGGAAACATACGGCTGTCCAGGTCACAGGCTGCAGGGAGTGCTGGAGCCTTTCACTGGTAATGGGTGGCAGCTATGAGAATTGCTGTGTGCATTGTGAACAGGTGAATGATCTGCTCAGCCTGGTGGCAGAGGTGTGAGAGGAATTTAAAAGGTTGAGGAGCATTAAGTAGCTCTGAACAATAGATATGAGGTGCTTGTTGAGGAAGGCCAGTCAAATGAGGATGTGGATGATGGGCAATTTACACCAGAGATGTCTCCACAGTCAGAAAGGTGTACTGCCTGTATCACGACCACATCCACAAGGAAGAAGAGGGTTACTGTTGTTGATGACTCCCTCCTGAGGGCAACAGAGGGCCCAATATGCTGGGCAGACCCTCCTCATAGGGAAGCCTGCTGACTTCCTGGAGCCCGGGTTAAGGACGTTACCGGGAAACTTCCTAGTTTGATACAGTCCTCAGACTATTACCCATTACTGATCTTCCATGTAGGTGGAGAGGAAGCTGTGACTTGGCAGCCCAAGTGCAATCAAATGGGACTTCAGGGCCATGGGAGGGTTGGTGAGGGAATCTGGGGCACAGGTTATTTTTTCCTCACTCTCCTTCCAGTTGCAGGCAGTGATATTGGAAGAAACAGATGGATCCAGTCTAATACGTGGCTCTGTGTCTGGTGTCACCACCACAATTTTTGTTTTTTGACAATGGGATGGCCTACACAGCTCCGGGCTTGCTGGCGTCAAATGGGAGATGCCTTTCTCAAAGCAGGAAGAGGGTCTTTGCCCAAGAGATTGCAGGGCTGATCGAGAGGGCTTTAAACTAGATGCGAAGGGGGAGGGGGATAATAATATCAGGCTTGTCTGTGACAAGCTGTGGGATAACACGTCAGGGTTAGAGAGATGGGGTGCTAGTAAGGGCCTTCAACCTGTTGCCCTGAGGCATGCTGGGGACACTGCATCACAGTTAAAGTCTTACAGAGATGATCCAGGGACTCCTGAGGTAGTTGGAGTCAGCAGGGAAATACTTGTGCAACACCTCAAGGCGTGTTCCTCTAAGAAGGTGACACAGCCTGTACACGAATGCACGCAGCATGGGCAACAAACAGGAGGAGTTGGAAGCTACAGTGCTGCTGGAAAGCCATGACATAGTGGCCATTACTGAAACCTGGTGGGACAAATCCTATGATTGGAACGTGGCTATTGATGGCTACAAGCTATTCAGAAGGGACAGGCAAGGAAGGAGGGGCAGAGGTGTTGCCCTCTATGTTAAGGAATGGATAGAGTGTGAAGAGATGTCCCTAAAGAACAGCCAAGAGGAAGTTGAAAGCTTATGGGTAGGAACTGGAAACCAAGGCAACAAAGGGAACCTTGTGGTTGGTGTCTACTACAGGCCACCTGATCAAGGGGAGCCTACTGATGAAGCCTTCTTCCTCTAGCTACAGGAGGCACCACTCTCGAAGGCTCTCATCCTGCTGGGGGATTTCAACCACCCCGACATCTGCTGGAAAAGTAACACGGTGAGCTGTAGACGATCCAGGAGGCTCCTGGAGTGCCTCGATGATAACTTCCTAAGACAGGAAATAGACAGCCCTACCCGAGGGGATGCGAAACTGAACCTGACAGTCACCAATGCAAGTGACCAATGCAAGTCACCGATGTATGCCTGGGCTGCAGTGATCACACACTGGTGGAGTTCACAGTCCTGTTTAATAATCTTCATCAGTGATTTAGACAGTGGGATCAAGTGCACCCTCAGCAAGTTTTACAGATGACACCAAGCTGAGTGGTGTGGTCGACATGTCAGAGGGAC
>VYZM01015621.1:39154-95264 GCA_013398915.1 Dromas ardeola
AGCGATAGGACGAGGGGCAATGGTTTTAAACTAGAGCAGGGTAAGTTTAGATTAGACATTAGGAAGAAGTTCTTTACAATGAGGGTGGTGAGACGCTGGAACGGGTTGCCCAGAGGGGTGGTGGAGGCCCCATCCCTGGAGACATTCAGGTCAGATTTGATGAGGCTCTGAGCAACCTGATCTAGTTGAAGATGTCCCTGCTTACTGCAGGGGGGTTGGGCTAGATGACCTTTAAAGGTCCCTTCCAGCCCAACGCATTCTATGATTCTATAAATAGACCAACCCCTCTCACCTCTTCCCTTCACCCCAAAAACTGTGCCGTAATTGGAGGGAAGGCAGATATCTCCTGGACTATTTCCAGTTGCAAATTTTGCACACAAAGTCTTGGTTCCTGTTGCCCTCATACTAGGAATTTTTAGTCCAAGTACTGCTTAATTAGGCACATGAATTGATCAAGTCTTAAGTCATTTTTTTTGATGGCTCTTGGTTGAACCAGCTTCCATAGCACAAATTATTACAGAAGATAAAACTTTGTGAAACCCTTTGAATACCTAGGACCAAAACCTTCCTTCTGCTTTGAGGGAGCTCCTCCAGAACCTGAATGGGGAAAAACTGGTTCAAGAATACTTAATCCTCTCTGGCTGTGAAGAGTGATGGTGAAAGAAGCTACTTCTTGGCAGCAAACCCAGACAAGCACTGAGTCAGTGGTCATGTAGCTTAGGGAATGCCATAGGAATATTCAGCATTCACGGAAACAAAACACATAGAGAATATCACAGCTCAAGCTACTGGTACCTCTTGCAGCTCAAATGGGCGACAGGTAACTCCACAATCACCATCTCATTTCTCCTTAAATGTGCATAACTGAACATGCAGTAGTCTTTTCCCTTCCAGGAAGAACTCTTTTCATCTGACTCCAGCTCTGTTGATCAGTGGGCCCCAATGGGACAGTGCAAAAATTATACTGCATGTGGACAGATGAAACAGGTTAACCTGCTTCAAAGCAGAGCACTTACAGTTAGTCAAGTCTGGTGAGGGGGCATATGGGGGAGAGCTATACTTGCAGTCAGGATGGAGCCTGAATGCATTACCTGGGAAATATAAGTTTCTTTGTAGAAAATCAAAACCATCCTAGCCCAAGCAGCCAACACACCAACAGCTGCAGTTCAGTCATGCATTCAGATGCCCATGAGCAAAGGAATCACTCAGGATCAGAGCTCTGTGGAAAAACTCTGATTGCTACAAACCTGGCCAAAAAAAAAAAAAAAAAAAGGACAATTTAACACTTTTGGAATGCAGCAAGACATTTTTCACCCTTACCTCAATGTTCTGGAGAAAATGAAAGGCAGTTTCTATTTTCTGTCTAAGGGTGAAGCTCTTTTCTGAACAGAAGGACTAACATAAAGCCCAGGAACAATATAACCACATAATTGAGTAGACAGGAACTGGCTTCTCATTTGAGAGGAAATTCTGCTATTTTGAAAGGAACAAGGCTTCAAAAATCCCATGAAATACAAATTTAAAAAAAAAAAGTTGAAGTCAGTTGCAACATCTTATCCAGATAAAAAAGGATGTATTTTGGTTAAAAGTCAATCACTTTTAACTTTTTGGTTTTTAATACAAAAAATGGTCAACTCTTTCATCAAGAGATGTCTTGCACATGATTGAAATGCTTTGTTTCTTTTTTCAAAACAGGCATTTGTTAAGACATGAATTTTAACATACTTAGCTTTCAATGAAAATTATATTCCTCTTTAAAAACTTATTTTGTTAAAAATTCTTATTAATGTTAATTTCCAAGAGCTGTACCTGGTCTTCCTTGAGAAAAAGTTAATGCATTCAGCCCTGCTGGAGTTAGTGTCTGTATTCCTGAACTACAACAAAGTACTTTGGCTTATCTTATGTGCTGGGTAGTATATTAATGTTGTTTTAATTTACATGGAGCAGTGTTTCATTCTTGGTCTTCCCTCAAAATTGAAAAGTGCATTTTTTAATCATTATTAGTTATAGCATATAGTCAATCACCTTGCTCATTTTCTCACTACGTGTAACAGGAGACACAATCTACTGTTATCTTCACTTCTGTAAATTTGTAAGTCTATTATTAGAAGTTCAAACACAATAGATTTACAACTTGCATTATCTTAAATGTTAAGTGCCTTTTCACACTCATTACAACAGAATATGATCCAAAATCCTTTATTTTAATTCTGAGGTCAAGGACCATCAATGTATTTCTAAATGACTTATTCTAGATTTTAATCATGTTTTTTCACCATTTTATCCTCGTACAGAACCTATTAACTTGCATTTAATTAATGCCTATCTTTCAGACTGGTGCGGAGAATCCACTATTTCTGTATAGGCTGTTTGAAAAGTTACCATCTTCATAGTTAAATTTGTGTATTCAGGGATAATTGTGTTATGCGTGCTTATTCAGAAAACTCACTTATCTCTTTAACATCTGATGTGTTGCCAGAAAATGCCACATAAACCAAACTCAGTACTATGTTTGGTCCTTCACTCTCAAAGGTCCATTGATTTCTGGATGGAAGTGGTCTGTTCAGGGATGACTTTTTTTTTTTTTTTTTACTTTGTTTTCAGGTTGCTGGTGTAAATTGGGTTTTGTGCATTCTGATAATATTATGGTTTGGGATGAAAAGAAATATTTAAGCAATGTATGAAAAGAAAACAAGACAAACACTGCATCTTTGAAAAGGGGGGAGACTGAACAATACTTCATAACTATTCTTTGAGAACAGTTGGTTTAAACTTCCAAATAACTTTCATTTCAAAGGGACAGTATCAAAACACATGCAAAAAAAAAAATTCTAAATAAGGTACAATAAATTATTTCACTGCCTAGGATTTCAAAGGGAGAAGAGAGTATGCACAAGGATATTAGAGTGGACTCTATTGTATCTTTGGGAATTGCTGTCAAATATTGATGAAAACAGAGACTGTCGGAGATCAGATAAAAGAAAGAAATGATTATATTTGGAAGAACAATGTGAAATGTGTGGCCAAGAGAGATTTCAAATGTAAGCTAATAGCAATCCACCAAAGAACAAAGCTGGAGGAAGTCCCACATATTCAATCGCGTTTAAAGTCAGTTAGCATATGTAAAAATTTTATGGTGCATTTTTCCTTGTTTTGAAGCTCATAAAGTATGTCGGTCGGTAGACCTGGCTGTGACACATAGTCACAGTGCATTAACAAGCATCAACAGGACAGATAAAAAAAATGACGAAGGCTAGTTTTAGCCATTTTGTCATAACTTGTGCTTATCATAACACTAACAAAACTTTGGGCCTTTCTAGAATTTAATTGAGTTATGAAATACAGGAGACTTACTGTTTTTACATATTACACGTACGGCCGCAAAAAGCATTGTCTTTCAGATGCTATTTCCTGGATATAGGACATGTCTGAGTCTGAAATTTTTAGTAGTCATATGAAACTAAAAGCCATGATAGAAAGGTTTGTTAACATATTGCTTTCCCTGGAGTGACCCTTCCTTTCCAGAAGAAAAGTATTTTAAACAGTCTCCCTAAATCATAAATTTCCAGTGGTTTCCACAAAATGGGTGAAGATTTTAAGAACTGGCAAATCAACATTTCCTAGGGCTACATAAATATGTATTTGCAAAATTTTTAAGTTAGCATAAATAACTAGAAAATCATTAATCCTTAAATATGGAATTAAGGAAGTATAGAGTCCCTCCATACAGACAGACACAGGCAGTATTACCAGTTCCCTTACAAGCTGAGTTTGTAACCCGCACAACTACACAAACTGTGTAACTACACAAACAAGGTAGTGTTTTCTGTAACAATATAGCGCTGCAGATTTTATGCAGTTTACGCATATATTTTTAGACATGTTCAGTTTTGTTAAAAACGACAATGAACTTCCTGTCCTGTGTTCAGATCACTTGTAAATCCAGAGCGACTCTGTGGCCTTCAGCATAGTTATTGTATACATATGTGTTGTCACTGAGATGACAGTGTGGTCTTATATTCATGGTGGCGAAAGATGACAACCCATCCCTTGATTCAAGCAGCTCTTGGATCTAAATTTACCTTTTGAACCACTGCACATAGGCTCTGCAAAGCCAACTGCACCCTTAGATTGAAGATGAGATGGGATTCTTGGTTCTGTCGCTTTGGGCTTGAATCTGGAGTTTCATTCTTTCTCCACCTTATCTTTATTGCAGTAAAAACGTACAATGAGGATAAAGGTATCTCATTATAGAAATCTTCACCATCTTGTTGCCTTACCCTTTTGTGACCATGGGAATGTTTCACTGGCACGTCCTTGCAAAGCCCTGCTGAAACTAAGTAAATCCCTAAGGAAACGCAAGACAAAATAAAGATGCAGCCTCTAAGGGAAAATTCTTTGACTAGCAGACTGCTGCATTTGAATTTGAAAAGGCATGATAACATCACCCAAAAGATTCTGCACTTATGGTATTTGCCATGTGATCTGGGGCACACTTTTATTATAAATATACAGCTACAGCCCTACTTAAGAGTAGAGCCCTTCTCTAGCCACGTTCCTCACTCCTGCTGGAAGTGAAATACTGGCTGTTATGTGCATCACGTAACACCTCAGATCCACACACATCCCATCTTTTTACCAACAGCATTTTTACTGTACGAAAAAGAAATCTCCAAAGAAAGTTCAGGTAACCTGAACCTCAGCAATACGCACAAAGCTCAAACCAAGACATATTTGCTCACTTTTTTCCAAAAACACCCACCACCAACTAACAATCTTCTGATTTTCATGTCCTTGCCCATTTTTAAGAAAAATAAAGATAGAAGATGAAAGAATCTTTCTACTACTTCGTATTTTTCTGTAGTTATGTTCTTCCAACTGAGATAATCAGAGAGCAGAAGCTTTCAGAGGAGTCTGCTGGCTTGGTAATTTTTCCTGAAGAGTGCTATAAAGGAGAGATGGTCTCTGGGAAAAAAGATTGGACAGTTTTGTTTTGATATCATACCTTGGAAAAACCAAAGAATTTGCATAGATCGGTAAAGAAGTGATTTGCTTGTTTCTTTATCAAAATGAAATTGCATTAAGTTTAAGGCATATCAAATTTTGTCTGGTCTTTTAACAGGTAATGCTGATATGTCAGGAAGCCCTTAAACTATGCTAAAACATCAAATGATCTTTGCTTTTACTGTGGCAGGTCCCCTCTGTTTATAGCAAGTCCTGCGCATTTTCAAGTCAATGTTTTCTGTCTTGTGTACCAGAGTCTTAAAAAAATTGTTTAGTCTCCTAAAAAACAACATGCTGTTGCCACTCTCCAACTGGAACACGGTTAGGGGGAACTGCACCAAAGTTAAATATAATTGGGCAAATTGTTGATTACTAACATACTGCAACCACGCAAGTATCATCTTGTGGGATTACTGTGATGAACAAAACAATCAACTGAGAATTTGGAGAAAGGGAGGGGAGCCATAAATGTAGCCCATGGGAATTGTAGATAAGAGGAGTTGTACTGGAAGTGCACATGGTGGCTGCAGCGTGCATTTTCCTATTATTAAGAGCACCATTTGTTCTGGAGAGCTGTTAGCTGCATCTGAGGAGATAACAGGAATTTGGATTTTAGAGAAAAAAACATCACTTCTGATAGCTCTACATGTTGCCCCCTGAGCTGAACAGGAGGGCTTTGATTCCCAGCAGCAGAATGAAACAAACCTGTGCTAGGAGACAGTGCCATGATCCAAATGGAAAATGGTAACATCTTAATTTCTACCCATGTGCATAAGGTATGCAAAGTAGCTTATAGGTTAGAGAGAGGATGAATTTGGAGAAAACAGTAGGCCCTGTGAAATTATTATACAGGGAACTTTAGCCAGACTTGGAATTGCTCTGTAAATCACTGCTTTAATAAAGCTTATTCTATTTACCAATTTGGTCTCCTCTCAGGTCTCGGCCTCACATGAAGTATCTCAAATTCAACATTTAAATGCAATTAAAGTTATGACACAAATACACCATACCAACACCAACAGGTTTTACGGGAAGGCATACGGTTCCCTGCTTTAGGACTCTGATGTTTTCTTGGTTTGCACTGTGTTTATAAAGTTATTTTGTTATCTTTTAAAATTTAATTTCCTATTTATGTGACAGTAGACAGAAAAAAAAATATGTTATTGAAGCTTATAAAAGACCTAGATTTCACTGGAGAGGCTGATGATGTGATCATCTACTGATTTCACTTGGGCTGCATGCTTGTAACTAAAAGCAGAATTTGACAATCTGTCCCTTGCAGTGAGAATGTGCAGACATACCAAATGTCATAAATGTTCCCAGCTGGAACCGAGACCTATACTTTTCTCATAGGGACAACACATAGACTGGGAAGTTTGTCCTTAGTTCAGAGCTGGGTGGCCTAATTCCTTCTGTTTTAGGTTTTAGACCAAAATGAATGTGTACATCTGGGTCATAAGCACTGAGAAATTTTGGCTTACAGTGGAAAAGATTACAAGCAGCCCAGTGTTAGTGGTATAGGAGGAGCTGACAGCCTCGTGTACTCCCACTGAGTGATTGCTGGGCCTTCCCAAAGAAAAAAGGCTTTCAGCAGGCAGTCTTGGCAGCAAAGAAGAGAAGATGAGTAGATGACTGCAAGCCTGAGACATACTGGAAATGGGCAAAGTTGATGGCCATCTGGGGCATGAAACTTTGCTGAGTTTGTGTAATTTTGCAAATCTGATTTTGCTTACAGCTATACTGCTTTATTCAACTCTTCAGAATTCAAGGAGATGATGGATGAAGAGATTCGAATAAACGTTTCTGGTATAGACTGCTTCTGCATGAGGGAGTTTTGTTTCTACTTCCTCTTATCAGTGGTGTCATCAGTTCATGGCCTAAACGGCCATGTCAAGGATTTCCAGAGAAAATGCAAAATGTCTTTTCCTCAACAGTACATTTAGGTTACTAATTAGGGGAAAACGCAAAACTTCTGTGTTGACAGAGCTGCTACTTTCCCCCTTGGCCAACAAGCTCCCGTTGTCCACCCAGCACTGTGGGTGACTTTCCAGATTTCCCTTGGAGGAAGCAGCAGCAATGCAGTTTCAGGTAAGAGGTGGAGGGGCTGGAAGTTTTGACAAGGAAGAGTGACAAGAAAAAAGATTACAAACATTGGTAGTTCATGTTTGGTGAATATTGGTTTGGCATAAGCTCAGGTTTACACATACTTAGAGAACCTGTGAGATGTCTCCACTCCAAGCACTATGGATGGTTCAGGATCATGAGTTGGCTTATTCTGTCAAAACAAGTAATTCTGAGTCTCTTTTGAAAGGCAGAGACTGTTGGAAAAAAAAGTCAGTCACTCCAAATACAGAGGGGGGCATTAAGTCTGCTCCTGACATCCAACAGGAAAACAAAACTTGGGTATTATGCTATACTTTCTTTCTCAGGCATCTTTAACTAGGAAGGCTTCCGCCTACCTTAAATTTTATGGGTTGCACATAGGAAATCTCTTCACATTGGATTTGGAAACTTCAGCATTTCAGGGTCTAGAAAGTCATCTTGTCCCTGAAAATCATAATTTCTAGGAATAAGCCAGTCCAGGACAGCAGTGAAGCAGCAGCTGCAGACTGTGATGCTCAATGGTTCAGGTACAGTCGTTTCGGCTGCCTCTTAGTTTGAGCTCAGAGTTTGCCTGAAGAGGATGAAGCTGTTTGCATAGCAAAGGCAGAGGCTGCGCTATTTTTCCCCCTACTTTGAGGACATTAGGGAAGAATACTATATGGTCTCTCGCAGCTCCTCGGAATGATTCCACATTATCCCCTATTGAGTCAGATTGCACAGTTTGGCCCCTGTCTCTGAATTGCAGCGATTACCAACAAAAACACAAGTTGTTGTGGAGGTCACTTGATAAGATTTTGTTTACACACTAGGAGCATTTTCTCAGAATTTTTAAATTAAATTAAATAACGCATTAACTTTTCCATCAATATCTAAGATCTAGTGCTAGTCAGTCACTAACTCTGACAGCAGTAAATCCAGCATAAATAGAAAATACCATTAACTTTAAGTAATTTACATAATAATTACATTACCCAGATGAGTATTTCTTCCAAAAGGTCAGAAATGCATTTCTGACTCTTTACTGTTCACAATAAATTGGGAAGTTCAGTCTGCACGCAATAATATTGGAAGAGATTTGCAAAGCATTATTAAAAAGACACTGGTGTCAAAAGACTGTTCCATAAAAACACATGCACTAAAACCTTCAGCATTAATTGAATCATGCTTGTGTTTTGGCAATGCTGGAAACCTGGCTCAGTCATAGCTCTGGTGATTCATTAGTGCTAATTAATGCTTTTTCCAGGCTAGTAACAAACTAAAGAAAGATTGTTTTTCTCTACTGCATTCCACAGTTACAGTAATGGTTTGATTTATGTATCAGCCACTTAATGCCATGTTCCATTCATTTCTAAACAAGTTTCAAAGGGACTGATGGCGCTTATGTGAAAGTTTGAGACAAGCAAACAAACAAAAGCGTTTCCTCTGAGTCTTGCTAAGGAACAATGCCGGGTTTCCCAGGGATTTCTGTCCACCCTGCTCTGCCTCTTCTTCCCCGGGACACAAACAATGCTAGCATCCTCCTGGCAGGACCTTCACACTCCCTTCCCTGTCCCCAAAAGGCTCGGTCAGGCACAGAGCTACCAGCTGCAGGCTGCCCAACCAGGTGGACGCTCCCAGCGAGGACCTCCTTGTCCCCTCGGCAGGGCCACCAACCTCACCCACTCGTCCCAGCTCCGCTGACAGTTTTCCCAAAAACTCCTCACAAATTCATACAGGCAGTTCAACCCGAGGCCACAATTGTATCTTCAGACCTACACTGTGGACCTCAACTTCAATATTATTCTGCTCTCAGATCTGCAGGGTAGATTTTGGCTCCAATATTTTTTCTCTCTCTACAGACACAAAACTCTGTGTGCCAGCAATAGCATAAAAAGTGTAAATGCTGCAAAAATATGTTACCATTTCCTTTCACTCTGCTGCCCATTTTAGAAATTTGGCTGGAGGCATTCACTGCAGTTTGGAATTTTCTTTTAATATCATTTTTCTGTAACTGTTTTCTTTTACGTTTTTGAAACATTTGTAGTGCTCAGGAAATGTCTTTGAAGGGGAGCCTGGAAACAGAAGCACTTTACTTATCCATAGATCAAGAACAGGGTGAGCAGTGCCCTTTGCTGCCAATGAGTTTCAGCCCTTGGATGAAGCTACCTTCTCGGTGGCTGAGAAAATATTTCAAGCTTCATGCACATTCAGTTCTTGGCCACTTTTGGCTGAGCATTGACAATTCAAGTGCTGTGGATCTCTTTCCATTAAGTACAAGGCTGACATCACCAATGCATTTCCCATATGACAGTAAAGATTTTCCAGATGGAAACAACTTTCCAAATGCTGTTGAGTGGCCATGAACTGTAGTAGTGGCACAGAGGTCTCTGCACATCTGAGTCAGAGAAAATTGCTATTGTAAAATAATAATAATAATAAAGATAACAATAATAATAATAATAATAATAATTTATAATAGTAATAACAATCACATTAAAATACTACCTGGGTCAGCATGTATGTGAGGGGGAAGAAGGACGGTCACATTAGTTTTATAGAGCCTGCTCACAATACAACAGATAAAGGACCAGACCGATTCCCTTCGACAGAAACAGTAAATCACTGTGGCCTTGTAAGAAAGGCAGGTTACATTTAAATTTAGAAAACCACTTTTGTTCTCTATCCTTTAGATATATTAATGATGAAAACACCAGCTCCTAATACATTATATGCATATGTGTACTACTAATAAAATATTACTCTTCCAAAACCCAAGTTAGTATCGCTTGCAACTACAAGGCATTTGAATTAGATACAGCTTAAAATCCAACTAGGGAGAACAAAGAGGAGGAATTAGAGATCTGCGTGCAGTTACAGGGCTGCAGCCTCACTGAGGTCAGAGAGATGTAGTGGGATAGCTCACACAACTGGAGTGCTGCAATGGACTGATACAGGCTCTTCAAGAAGGACAAGTGGGATGGAGAGGAGGAGATGTCACCCTGTATGTGACAGAACAGCGGGAAAGCATGGAGCTCTGCCTAGGGAGGGATGACAAGCCAGCTGAAAGATTATGGGCCAGGATTAGAGGGCAGACCAATGTAGGCAACATTGTGATAGGTATATGCTAAAAACTGCATGACCAGGAAGAAGCAGATGTGGCCTTCTTCGGACAACTGGAAGAAGCCTCACATTTGCAGGCCCTGGTCCTCATGAGGACTTCAAGCACCGTGATATCTGTTGGAGGGACACCAGACCAGAGTACAAGCAATCCATGAGGTTTCTGGAGTGCATTGATGATAACTTCCTGACACAGGTGATCAAGGAGTAGACAAGGGGAAGCACACTGCTGGACCTCAGACTTACAAATAAGACAAATTTGTCATGGATGTGAAGGTCAGGGGTAGCCTTGGCTACAGTGGCCTTGAGATGGTGGAACTAAGCGTCTTCAGAAAACAAGAAAAAAGCAAAATCAGGACCACAACCCTGGACGTCAGGAGAGCAGACTTTGGCCTGTTCAGAGGCCCTGCTTGGAACAACCTGATGGGAGACAGCCACGGAGATAATAGCAGTTTAGGAGAGCTGGTTGATATTCAAGGACCACCTCCTCCATACTCAAGACCGGTGCATCCCAGTGTGCAAGAAATCAAGCAAAGGTGGCAGGAGGCCTGCATGGATGAACGAGGAGCTTCTGACAAAATGCAAACATAAAAAGGAAGTGTACAAGAAGTGGAAAAAGGGGTAGGTGACCCTGCAGTAATATAGAGAGGATTGGAGGATAGAAGAGGATCAGGTTAAGAACATACAAGCAAGCGGAACATCCGTGGGATATGAGGGAATCCACCCATGAGTGCTGAGGGAGCTGATCAATGCCACTGTGAAGCTACTCACAATAATTCTTGACAGATCCTGGAGGAGGTTACCGAGGACTGGGAGAAAGCAAATGTTCCTCCTGCCTTCACAAAGGGCAAGAAGGAAAATCTGGGCAACTACAGGCTCACCGGCCTCACCCTGATCCCCAAGAAGGTGATGTAGCTAATCCTGCTGGAAACCATTTCCAAACACATGAAGGACAAGATGATTTGGATTCGCTAGCATGGATATACGAATGGGAAATCACACACGATCACTGGTGGGTGAGGGGAGAGAAGTGATGTTGTCTGTCTTCACTTTGGCAAGGCTTTCAACACCATGTTCATCATAGACAAACTGATGAGATACAGACTAGATAAATGGGCAATGAGGTGCGCTGAAAACTGGCTGAACTGTCAGGGTCTGAGCACTGTAATCAGCAGCTAGAAATTCAGCTGGAGGTTGGTCGCTAGTTGTACAACCAGGGGTTGATACCAGGTCCAACACTCTTTAAAATCTTCAGAAATGACCTGGCCAACAGGACAGAGTGCAACCTCAGCAACTTTGCAGGCAAAGCAAAATTGGGAGTGGCTGATACACCACATGGTTGTGCTGCCATTCAGAGGGACCTCAATGGGCTGCAGAAATGGGCAACAGAAATCCTATGAACACCAACAAAGGGAAAGTTAAAAGTCCTGCACTTGGTGTGGAATAACCCCAGAGGTGCCTTCCAACCTCAGCCATTCTTTGGTTTTGCAATTCTGTTATTTGATTCTGGTCAGCATATAAAACACCTGTTCATTGCATCATTACAGGGGACAAAAATCTTCCAGTGATTATTACTTGTGTTTTAATAATTTTAGAGCATTACCATACAGATTTTTTTTACAAGTTGACACATTTTAAAAGAAGACAATAGACAAATTTATTTTTCATTCTGAGTGTGCTGTAATCTTACCATTTACCAGATGTCATATTCCATTCACCTTAGAGAAATTATTTAAACTAGATTTAGGACTATCCTAACCCGAGCTGGTTCTTGAACTAATGATGAATTGGAGAGCCCTCTAATTGGGGAAGTGTCACGTTTTGGAAGCAACATAAATCTACATCCCAAAGACTGAGATCATGAAACAGTCCCTGAGGCTTTCTCAACAGTGTTGCTGTTAAACCTGCTGAGCATGAAAAACGCAGTTTTCAATAATTATGTGTTTGCTTCTATGAAAGTCCTTCTTTGATTTCAACTAGCTGTAATTTTTCTGATTCTCCAATAACTCTTAGAGTTTATAAGGTGTAATTCCATATAAATCAACGCATTTGCACTGTTGCAAAACTGGTTTGAGAACAGAGCCTGATGCAGAGCTCTCCTAAATCGTGCTTTCCTGCACAGCATTAAACGGCTGCCACACCTCACTGTAAAAGCATTCTGTTGGGTATATGGGGCATTGGTACATTGAACTATAACCAGGTTCTGAAGACAAATATGCATATTCAGACATGTGGTCACTGAAGTTACTCCAGATTTATACTACTGAAACTTAGATCAAAACCATCAACTTCCAGACAGTAACTTTTGCATGTTTGCTCAAAGCTTTCAAGGAGTTTTGAAAAATGTCCAGTTGCAATATAGCTACCAGGAACCACATTTGTATGGTATTGCTCTTTCAAGCTTTAACTAAATGCAGCAAAAAGGGAGAATGCAATGCAGACCACTTGCTCTGTGGGAGTTGTTTAGAGCATCTACAGTAAATATGTCACCATCACCATGACAGTGTTCAGAGGGGATGTACAAGAACTGTAACTTGCATATAAGGAAACGGCAGGGTTAAGAAGAGGGAATATATTCACTGTACTAACATTAGGAAACTGATAGCTCAGTATGTAAATCTTCATGCCAACTTCAAGGTTGGTCTAAAAGCTCAAAGTTTGTAACAGTGTTTTTATTTGCAAAATAGCATGCAGAACTAGAAAACTGAGCTTAAGCTAGATTATTGTTCATAGTCATAAATCTAAAGCTGATTTTGACAACAACAAAAAAATTACTGGCATATATTTAGACCATGCATGACCTTGCTGAATCAATTTGACATTCTCAAGAACAACAAAATAAAACCAGATGACAGATTCTTGTTTTCAGACTCTACAGATGCATCTCACAGCATGTGAAGAAGAATAATTGCAGTGGGTATAAGGAAACTCATCTCATCCCCCTTGGGCTTTAGGTGACGTTTGCCTAAGGCTTTACACATCACTGAAATCCTTCAGGTAAGTCCTGAATAGGGCCTTCAACACAGACATGAGTTTCATTAAGAATCCATGGCAGAACAGACTGTCTACTTAGGAAATAAAATGTCCGCACACAAGCAAAACCTCCTCAGGGGGTACGTACAGTACAGCTAATTTTCTGAGCTTTTCTGGAATTGCTACAACACAAACTCTTCAGAGAAACTTTTGCAATAAAGGTTTTCATATGGTTTCCCACCATGTACAATGGGGAGATCCATGGAAAAATCTAGTCCTAGCTCTGTGTGCCTCTCATTCTTCTGCACTTTTCTTTGGATTCAAATAGGCAACAAAGCCTACTACTGGTCTCTGTGACAGAAGCATCTGAGGTTGGATATGGGAAAATGAAACGCAGTTAGGAAGTACAATTAGAGTTGCTGTTGTTTTCCTGCACTTTACATTAATATTGCGTACAGATACGGAATGTAATGTGGCTGTTCCCATCCCCAGAGCCTGCTCCGGCCACATCTCTATCTACCAGAGAGATCTTGAGTTACACACTAGAGTTGCTGTGGACGTTTGGGAAGATGACTGGAAAGTGTCCTACTCACGTTGCCAGGGATCACGTTGTTCTAGCTCTGCTGCAGGAGCCAGAGCCACCCGAGCCACAGACTGCAGCCTGAGAGGGCATCTGCAACACACCCCCTCCCTCCTTCACCCACAAACATAAGTAATGCTAACGAGGAGGGTAAAAACCAGCATAGTGAAGCAACATAGTCATCTCCCTGAATTTGGCTCCACTTAAGTGGATTAGAAATTGGCAACAACAGACTTGTGTCTCTGAGTGTCTTGAAAGACTATAGCGATATAGACAAACACTTGGAGGAAGCTGGAAAAGGGAAAGAGGACCATTACCTGCTGAAAGAATAATCAACTGTTCTCACACAGAGAAAACATTATTTCACAATATTGAATGTAATCACAACACTTTGTTCTGTAATAGATACTTGTAATACAGGAGTATTTGCAAACAAGCACTTGTCCCTCTCTAATTGCACCATCTGTTCGCTACCTATGCTGCTTCTAAAGTAGATGGCACATTTTCTTTTTCACTTTGCATCCAGAGTGATGTTTAATTAATCAAAGTTCACACTTGATTAATGCTCCCCTACCATCACTACCACAAAACTGACATTTAGCCCAACCATGAACAAGATTGTTGGCTGCAGTTCTATCATTAGAGTGTATTTCCTTAATATCCCGTGTTAATATGGTGTATATGACTAGACAACTAAGACAGAAGCAGAATTTTCATATTTCACTTCAACACATTGTATTCGGGGAGTTGACGTTTTGGCACAACACAACACAGGCTGTAGCTCAGCAAAAGTATCATTTGCTTTACGAGAATCTTGTGTACAAGTTGTTAATTGAAAATCCTTGCTCTGCAGTTGGTTGGACTGGATGAAATATAAATGTATGTTCCTGACACTTTGCCTGAGAGAAAGGAAGCAAGGAAGCAGGTGTTTAAGGTTTTGCTAGACTAAGATCTGGGGCTTGAACCAAGATGATACTCCAGCTATTCAGTAGGCAGGAGAACAGGTTCAGAAAAAATAAGAATCCCACGTGTTAAAATAATAACCCACTTTTTATACAATCAAAGCTGAAGCAGAACTTTCGGAGGTTCCAAAGTGCTTGTTTTTATTTTCTTTTATTTCCTTTTTTTTTTCTCTTTAGCACAGGAGCGGGAGCACAAGTTGAAGCTGAGCTGTTGTGTTATTCCCAGCATGATCAGACTGGGTGCGCGAGAATGCTTGGACCTCCCAGGGCTCAGTTTTGTAAGGGGCTGATCCTTACCCCATAGCTCTGCTGAGTTTTCTCCTGGGCTTTTTGTTGCTTTTACACAGGCATCATTGCTCTTCCTTCAAAATAATTATTTCTGATTCATACCACAGGCTGTGAGAGAGGAACTGGCCTCTCATTTCCAGTGTGGTTGTACTGGGGTATATTTGACTCGTGGGTGTCAGATAATCTAGGTCAGCATTAGCTGCACATGCAAGCTCTTGGGTGGTTTTCCCAATTCAAACCATGCTACTAGCTCCCTTCCTTCACAAATTGATAGCTGAAAAATGCACACAACTCCAGATGACAGAAGTTACTGAAGAATGAGGACTATTTGAAACATCACCAAAGGAAAAAAAAACAGAAGTGAATGCTACATTTGAAGTTCTGCATTCTGCTATAGTTGATTCTTATTAATATAGTGATTCCCCAGATAAATTGCAAGGTCACTGACCCTGTCTTCTTAAGTATGGCCATCTATGTGTGGCCCATATGACACCTCACATACATATAGCACTAATGGCACTATGTCACTGTATTTATTCATCTGTATTATGAGGTATGCCTCACTTTAAATTTGAATTTACTCTCACCCTCATAAACTTACTTACTAGTAGTAGGAGTTGTGGGGTCACTGAATTTTTGGCAATAGCGACTTAGGCTGTGAGCCCAGCCTGCTTTGGAGATCAAAGGAGGAATGTAGTCTGAACATCTTCAGAGCCTGGTGAACAGACCTCCTTTTCTTTGCAGAAATGAACCTTAAATGAGGTCAGATTCACACTGCTGCAACTGACAGGTCCATTTGCATTACGGAACTAAAAGAAAGGCAGCAAGGAGAAAGACACAAACTAAAAGTGATGATCTTAGGCTTGTCTTACACAACTGTTGGTAGCCATTGCTTTGATTATAATACGGGGTTTACTCTCAGCTTTCTACAGAAATCTTGGTGTATACTATTGCATGGATTAGAGCTCTGTCAGCTTTCTAAGGGAATTAGGACAATGGAGTCCTATACATGCAACTTCCCAAATTCAGAGCTCTACGTATAACATCGCAAACTCAGGACTTTCAGTTGTTTTCACCCTATGTCAGAGGCTTAAAGAGGCACTAAAAAAGCTGAAATTGCCCCAGTAAGCCTTGTCTTGGGAAATCCTTCACTAAAGGAGAATTTACAAGGAGTATAATGTTTCCACATCCAGGTCCTCTCACCACTGCCACCGCTCCCATATTCAGGGTATGCTTGTGGTGGAGGGCAGTGAGAAACAGTGATGGAATAGCAAAGTGAGCAGTGCTCCATTAATCCTCTAGCTAGTACAGTCACAGAGAGTGACTGTACATTCATCTCATCCAACTTGGCCACCTAAATTTTAGGCATACAGCCTAAATTAGTCATTCGTCTCTGGCCTACAATGGCCCAGTTACTTCCATCCTAAAACAGATTTTTAAGGGTGCCTACCTCTCTCCACTGAGTCCAGAGTTTTAATGAGCATCGTTGAAGTTAGATGAGACAGACCCAACTCTTAAGGATCATGATTCACTGACATGATTCAGAGCAGTCCCTCAGCGATTTCAGGTAGAAGAGTTATTATAACCTGACACATGTGCATTTCTCACCATTAACTCCCCAGGCACTCGACTGAACCAGCACAGTGACACTGGACGAACGTGACCCTGCTTATCCTACAGCATCCAGCTTTCAGAGTGCCTGCTCACTCGCCCACCAACAAAGAACAAGAGATTATACCCGCACAACCTCAGTGATTTCATGTACTGAATATACTATCCAGCCTCTGATGCTTAATCTCAAAGAAGGCATGATAAATAAAACCAAATAAACCCCATCTGTGATGAATTACAGCTGTAGCACTAACCGAAGCTCTGCTCAAACACCAGTCTTCTTGTCATCACTGTAAGGTATTTAAAAACTCGACAGAAAAGATTACAAACGAAATCTCTGTAATGCTTTAAATCCTTTCATTCGGTTTCTAAAGCTCTGCAGTTTTCCCATATATTCCATGAATAATATTTTAAAATATATTTTAGTGGCAGCACCTGATAAATCCTCCTAAAGGATTAGTTACAAGATCAATTGCTCCATTCATTTTTGAATTTTATTCATGTAAAATTTATGAATTCCCACAGTATTCATTTTCTTGTTTTTTTCCCCTTCTTGTTTTCTTCTTATTGCACCTTTTGTTCTGAGTTGAATTAACACACAGTTTTTGCTAAGGCAGTATGAAAAAATCAACCAGCTTCCCTCTCTCCCTCTCTCTCTCTCCCCCTCCCTTCCGACATGTCAGTCACAATTCATTTTAATTTTTCACATTAGGAAATGGAGGATGTTGCGGAGCAGTTTGGAATTGATTCTTTGAAGGATTTCCAAATAGCAAAAACATCTTTAAAAAAAGGACCCTCCCATGGGCTTTAGAATTCAGGTGGGACATTCAACAAAATGCTACTTTTTCTTTTTCTTTTTTTTTTTTTTGCTATCTACATTTCAATCAGTTCTTTTCTCTGTTATCTGTGTGCTCTGAAAGGGTCAGCAGACCTCCATATTACACTGTACATGGAAAGTCTGCAAGTTTTCCAGAACTACTGTAATTAAAGGACAGGAGAATTTAATTTGATCCCTACCAGAAACTACAATGATTTAGCGATCTTCTGTTTTCTTACACTGCAAATCAGTAAATATTAATAATCATATTTAGTTTTGACTTCTGGTAACTTTGACTGACCAGTCTAGTTCATAGAGATGAAGGTCTTGTGGACTCTGGCTTTGTGACGGCAGCTTAGCTTATGTAAGTGGGCTGGTAAATCAGGCTCCCAAGACTCTCTCTAGCAGAGATATTTCTCGGTTTAGTTGCATAGGTCTCTGAAAAATTATAGCACAGCATTTAGGTCACTAGATTTAAAAAAAAAAAAAAAAAAAGAAAGAAAAATTGCCCAAAATTATACTCTGTTTGAGAACCATTAGAACAGGATCCTGGAAAGTTGATAGTCTTTTGGGTGAATAGTCCTATGGCATAACTCCTAGAGGGTGATTTATAACAGGACTGCAATAGAATGGGTATATCTCTTTAACACTGTCCACAAAAGTTCTCTTCCCATCCCCTAGTGACCTGTTCCCACTCCTGTATTCCAGGGAGAAATCTTTGCCTACAATGTTTCTATCACCCTTTTTCAGATGAGGAAAGGGAAATTTTTGGTCAAGAGATAGAAATAGATTTTTTAAACTATTATTTTAAACTCTTACTGACTTGACTATGTAGGACAATTGACAAGCTTAGTTTTGATCTCCTGTCTTGGGTGTATGCACCATTGCCCTCTATCGCCCAGGACCAAAGCCCTGTGGTGGACCTTTCCCAAGGAAGATCAGCTTGCCTTCTGGAAAGCACTTGGGTGGTGTGAGAACAACAGGCTCCTTGTTACTGCTTCCTGGCCTATCCTCACCCTCAGGAAGGAGCCATGGATTTGCTGTAGTACTAAACTAATTACAGCTGCCTCTCCCGAAGTTTGTATGTCCCATTCGGACAACTACTTCAGGGTCCATATGTTTATCTGTACGTCATCCAAAGTACGTGATCAACCTGGGTCCCCTGAGCAGGGTGGGAAAACTACCACGTTTCTGCTTCCTTTTGCTAACCAGGAACCAAATCAACACTGGGGCGGAGCACCCTCTGGGAAAGCCAGGGAGGACAGAATTGAGACCAAAGAACTGCACTGCTAAAAAGTCTATTTTCCTGACCATGATGACAACGACAGATATGGAGCTCAGGAACTTGCAACCAGAGAAATGGTGGAAGCCTCGTTACCTGGCCCTGAAAATGAGATCACATGCATGATTGTCATCGAGGACAGCAGTCAGGCTTTGAAGATGTTCCGAATACGGAAGACCGAGGGAGGAGAAGGTGCTCTCTAGTGAGAATGATTTTCACAAATAGAGATCCAGAGGGCAACAAGCCAGAAAAACTTGACTGACTTAGTGATTTTACAGTCTAGTAAGGTACTATTAGCATTCCTTTGGCAAATGAGAATTGCTTTGCTTGTGTACGATTGATTACCAAACACGGAGTTAAAAATTGGTGCTATGCTACATAAGTATTGCTCAAGTCCCCTTTTAAAAGTACATTGGTATATTGTTTGAAATCAGTATGAGCGGTCACTGGAAAACATTAGTTACATGGCTTCCATCGAAAAAGAAAGTACCTGTTTATAGTTATGTATTCATGCAAACAGACAGTGTAGCATAAATAAATATCGCCATTCTGTACTTAACATCACAATGGAAGTGAAATAAGGCAAAACCCAATGCATAAAATCTTTATTGGATCTCAGGAGGAAGAGAACAGCAACTTTTTCACTGAAATGTCCATTGCTCTGTGCTGTCAACATTAGTCCTCCAATGCTGAACAGTCTTCCTAATTGTCCACAGGAGAGGAATATAGTGTTATAGAAAACATTTGGTAACTTGATGTAACCTGGTTTCTTCTGCACAGAAGTTTTAACTGTTTACTGATAGTTGTCACGCTGTTCTTGAAGAAACTTTTACTTTTAATTTCTTATCAGGGATGTTAAAATGAACTCCACTTTTTGCACTTCAGTATGAAGTCTTTGGACTCCTCATCTGAGGACTGAGTTTAGGAACTTCTGCCTTCCACCTCCTGCTCTTCCCAGTCCTCTTCCCACCCAGCCACTAGAAAATGCTGCAAGGAGAAGGGGACAAGGACTCAGCCCTCTCTTCAACTCACTCTGCTGTCTGATGGGAGATAATGTGATCCACTGAATGAGTATTGGGGCACAGCCTAAGGTCCACTGAAACACACACTTTTCCTTCTGATTTAAACCCCAGCAGAAGAGCAGGTGCTGTCCTAAGCACAGAGGTTTCCATTGGGCACAGCACAAAGGCCAAGCAAAGGGGGAGGATGACCTTCTGTGGTATCCTCCCTCTTGCACAACTCTGCGCGATGGCTCGTGTAACAAAGTTCTCAGAAAACCCTTAAAAAACAGAGAGAGAACTGTACAAATACTGTAAGTTTTAAAACTGGCTTATGGACAGGAAACACAAGGCATTAGTAAGAGTGAAGAGTTCAATACAGGGAGAGGTAGCAAGTTGTGTGCTCAAAAAGTCAGTATACCATACATATGCTCTTGTGGGGTGGAAGAGTTTTACTTCAAACTGTTTTTACTGATAACACAGTAAGTGAGGGTGGGGCGCAAAAGAAACAGAGGAACCAAGCCAGATGGACTGTGAGGGCAGAAAGGGAGTGGAGACACAGAGAAGGAGAATGAACCTTTCACTTGGTAAGTGGCAAAGGCATTTTAATGCAGTGTATAAAAGTGAAAAGAAAATGTAGAAAATATTTTCCTTTGCTCTCCTCAAAAATGATGGGTCTGGTTCTCAGCTTGTATAATGATCACAGCTCCAAAATAAAGAATCAAGGGTTGAAAAGATGTTGTTTAAATCAAATTAATTTTAGACAGTAACTTCAATTCCCACCAACTTTAGTGAAAATACAACGCACTGCGCATATGACATTCTGACTTGTATTTTTGTCCCCAATAGAAAAGAAGCAGCTTACCAGTCTGGTCCTCAAAGGTACCTATTTTTTATATAAAGTTCATGAACATGTGGTTTATCGAATCCAGCAGTAAAGAGTGTTTCCAGAGTTAACAGGAAGAGTTTTGGAAATGTCATACCAGAATATTATGACTTTATTTAAATAAAAGCTGTTAAAATCATATTTGAAAATCTAATATTTATGTTTAATGATAAAGCAAAAACTGTAAAGAACACTGGTAGTAAGTCAGATGGACCCCAAATGCCTCAGTTTTGTGCTGTATAGTATCTGTGCCACCCCTCTGTTGGGAAATCTGGGACAGAAACATTGGAGCCCTATTAGCTAAAATTCCTTGGGTTTACATTATATGGTAGTACAGAAGTGACATCCTATACTTTTACTTTTTCTTCTTAAAGTACTTGTGCCTGATTTTCTGCATTTCCAGCAACTCCTTTCCACATGAAACTCTCAGGTTCATCGCACCCTACTGCAACAAGTGTTTGACGTGGGTCTGATGATTAAGAGATCTCAACAGTGGGAAAATCCCAGCCCATGTCTTGGGGAGTAAAGGGGTTCTGGTAGTGTGTTGCTTCTGCGGAGGCTCCTACAGCATCACCTAATCAACTCCATCAATTTTTGGGTGCCTTAAGAGCCTGAAGTTGCTGGGAACTAGGCCAGTCACTGAACCACTGAAGGCTGAGGGGTGGATCAGCAACATGTGCTCCTGCCTGACCTCTCCGCTGACTGAAAAGCAGTTCAGATTTTGATTCATAGTCTGTGTATCTACAGAGATGGAGCTGGTCTTTGGAATTTGGGATTCTAGCTATCTATAAGAGTTGTCCTGGATGTTATACGTAACGCCATAAACTGATTTAACTTGTACTCCTAGTTTTGATCACAAACTCCCCACTAAGAAACTGGCTAACCATATGTGGATGTGGTGGCTCATGGGGGCAATGCAAAATGGGCATTAGTGCTGCAGAAAAGGAGGTATAAGCTGTGATGTCAGAAGCAGGTTTTTGTGCTTGACTGTGACCATAATTTCACCCAGCAGAGTGAAGAAAAGTGCCCATTGTTATGCTGTCTTGCAACTGCTGTAACACACTGGTGAAATCTCCTTGTCCTGCCCTACATAGCTCAGCTATGTTTTCACTGCTGTGTGCTCTTTCCAGTAAAAACCAGTAACTGTTTCTTTTCTTCAAAGCAACAGAAAACCCCAGAATCTACCCTGCTTTGTTATCAGATGATTTCCGTGATGCTGTAGAGCAGCCTCCCAAATTTTCTGTGTGCACCAGGAGATAAAATGAGCTAACCTTCTCTCAAGCAGCAAATTCTGGGACATTTTTTCCACTTTTGCAAACATTGGTCTGTTTAAGTGAATCAAGTACTTAACATGGCATGATGAGGAGGAACCCTGGGGAAAAACTAGTGAGCTCATAGTCCAAAACTGATGTAGTCATAGGACTCAAAGAAAAAGAAAGAAAAAAAGCACTCAAATTTTCCACTATGATAAAACCAGAAGCAAGCACTGGAATAAGTAGGTTTTGACATCCATTGTTCAGTGTCACTAGTGTTATTTTTTTCTATATAGCAGAACAGTGGTTAATTCATAGCTCTTGGGATTTTTTTTTTTCAAGCATAAATCACTACAGGGTTTTTTTTTTACCCTATATCAATCAGTGCTTTGTAAAAATCTGCAGGGAGAAATAAACCATACAAGCTGGCAAGTAGTTTTTGTGACATTTAAAACAACTGTGGTAGTTATAAACAGTAAACAAAACATAGTAACCAATTTAAACACTAGAGATTGTTGTATCATAGGTGCATAAATCATTAACTTAATAATTTCAGCAGCAGTGACTCAAACACAAAATTAAGCCAACAGTACCCCCTGTGGCAATAATGAAGTACTGTATTTTGTACAGAAAACAACTGAGACAATTTGTGGTTGCAGCTTGGAAATCCTCTGAAGCTGATCCTTGGAAGGGAGGTCTCCAAGCAGCTTTAGTACGAAGTACTTTTATAAGGAATTATATTCCAGACATATTTTCATGAACACAATCCAGAGCCCATAAGCAATGGAGATGAGGTTAGAGGTATTTAGAGAAGAGATGCGCACATATAAACATGATGGCAGATCACTGCTGGAATTCAGACTGTTCTGTGTTTTCAGACAACATTACTGGCTATTTTTCTGAAGAATCTAGTGACACACCAGTGTTATGAAGCAGGAAATTAAAACATAAAGGGTCTGAAAATGCAGTGTTCGCTCTGGCTATACTCCCATTACGGAAGGACTGAAGGGTTCAGTTCCAAATATCCCAGCTGGCCATTT
This sequence comes from Dromas ardeola, assembly GCA_013398915.1. Taxonomy (NCBI): domain Eukaryota; kingdom Metazoa; phylum Chordata; class Aves; order Charadriiformes; family Dromadidae; genus Dromas; species Dromas ardeola. The sequence continues at coordinate 62,048 of VYZM01015621.1, forward strand.
ACAAAACACTGAAGCATATCTGAAATGAAATTACACTCTCCTCCCCTCAGCCAAATCCATCCTACACCTCTTCCTACTGCCTGCAAACGAAGCTTAGAGTGACTAGGCTTCTCTCTAGGCACTAGTAATGGGTCGAAAGTTGTGTGGCTGAATCTCAGCTTTAAGTCTCCTTAATTTTCCAAGAAAATTACAGAATTTCTAGGATACATGAGTGCTGCTCAGCCAAAATTTCTTTTAGTTATCATCTTCAGATTTTGATACCGCTTCAAAGAGATGAGAAAAACCAACAAACTGCTGTCGGAGTTGGTAGGGAATGCAATTCACTTTCACCTTCTTTCTTTTTATATTTCTCTGCTATTAGTCCTTCCAGTACAGCATTTTGGGGATGGGAACAAATCATATATTTCTGACGTTAGATGATACTACAGGGGGAAAAAAATCATATGATAATACCTCACTTCAGGAGTGCCTTTTAATTAAGGATCTCAGAATTCTTGTTCCAGCCCTCTACATACGGATTTCTACGTATAAAAATATGTAGAAATTTAGACTTGGATTTGGTCAAAGCTCAGGTAGAAAAAAGTAGGAAATATTACTGTTGAAGCACAGGAAATTTTTGGATGGAAGAAACAGAGACAATATTAGTCCCTGTTCACCTTTCAAATAGCTGATGCAGTGCTGCAATCTTTTCTGCTATTTTTAGCTCAAAAAGAAAGCATGTATAAGAATAGGGCTTATTTCTTATATATGTAAAAGAAGAAAAAAAAACAAGAAAGAGAGAAAAATTTAAACATTCAAACAGGAAAAGAAAAGACAATCAAATACTACTACAATAGGAATCAAATGGAAGCTCTGATCTCCTTTTCTACATTGTTAACACAAGTCCCAGTGTAAGTGTTGTCTTCCCTTTGCTTCAGTGCCTAAGAATCCTATTTATATGGCAGGTACCTTGTACAGCACAAAATAAGGTAGCAACCAGTGTCTCAGTGAAGTTATAATCTAACTATAAGACAAGAAATTAAAAATCGAATCAGTGGTGCAGGGACACCTTTCACTTACATATGTACAATAACAATTCTTCAGTAAATACTTGAGTATACTGGTTTTCCTCATAGGAATCACTCGAGTCAAACTTATCTTCCTCAGCTGTCCTTTGTGTATTTTGCAGAGTGGTGATCTGTAATTTCAGCCTAGTCCCTTTTTTAGCACAAATAGATTTTTTTTTCTCTAAGTATGTTTCATGATACACATTAAAGCTCACAAGAAATATGAAGTCCTTCCCTATACCCTAGGGAAGACACTGACTGAAAAGTAAGGGACCAATCCCAAATATTCCTGAATGTGAATCCAGACTATTGACTCAGGCCTACATATCACATATAACGTATACATTAATAAAGGTGATGAAAGGAATTTGCAGAAACAACATGCACTGTACTCCATCCCTCCAATTTCTAAGATGTAATCTTTAAAAAATCATTTAAGAAAGAATCATTATCTGCAATAGTTTTAACAGTATTACCTTATCCTCCTGCCTGAAAGCCCCGGAACAATATGAGGTCTTTTTTCTCAGTGTATCAGAGACAGAAGATGCAGCAAAGTGCTGCTACTGCTGGTAAGTAATCTGGATAGTTTATCTGAGTAACCAGTGGGGACTGAGTCAAGCCTCAGCTATCTGAAAGCCTTCCTCCTGGGACAGCCTTCTGAGAATTAAAGTACAGAACAAGGAATAGAGAGAGATTGAGGATGGACACTGGGAAGCTTGACATTTCTGTCAGGATAGCAGGCAACAAAAAAGCTGAATTCCCAAACCTGTGGCAAAGCCATCACAGATGCAGGTGGTACAGCTGCATTGAGGCCACCCGCCACAGAAGCCCAGGGGTTACTGCAACGTGTAAGTGCTGATGGCAAACAGGACCCAGGAGTCATGCCAACAGGCCTAAACATTTGTTAAGGGCTGAGGAGTCCTGTTAAAAAGTAGCAGGCAATATTCTCTACGTATTGATAGGCAACTCCATGTGAACGAAGAAGGACTACTTTGGCATTTTGGGTAGCTTTAAGATGGTGTCATTTACATACTAATGGGTAACAGATCAGAATCCTTCACCCTCAATGGTCCAGATTCTCAGATCATCTTCCAAGGGATCATTCAGATTTATATCCTTTTAATACTACCTACAGGGTAACCAGTTGCTGCATACATTACCAGTTGTCTCCAAATCTAAACTGTATGTGAACTATGCGAGTGAGATGTGCCAGACTTTGAAAGGGATGAATCCAGTTCATACACAAACACCTATCCGTCATGTCTAGCAATAACGTACAAAAAATATCAAGTACCTTGCCTGGGCTGAGATTTTCTCCTTTCAGATGTGCTGTAGTATTTGCTTTATTTCTGAAGCAGTGTTAGCCAAGAAAATCCTGACAATGGCCAACTACCATTGCTGTGTCCAAACTGAGGATTAATAACATATTTAGACAAAAGCAGAAGTTTTAAGGATATCTCCCTGCTGAAATCTTTTTCAGGTATAAAACACTGCTATAGGTCTGTGTGCAGAAGGATTCTGCATCACTCACTAGGAAAAATCGCATCACCACAAGGATTCCTCAGAGAAGACTGAAAACTGAAGACATAACCTGGCCAATTACTCAGCTCGAGCTACTAGTAGAAAGCTGCTTAAGAGGAAGAAGTGGTTTGTGAGGCTTCGCACTGGACAACATGTCCCGGGTATGGGTTTTTTAGCTCAAGACATTAGGATCACTGGTTATCTGAAAAATCATAGATACTGACCAAGACTCCAGCTGTGACCCCTTTGGGAGACTGTGGGAGAAATGAATGCTCCCCACGTGAGTGCTCCACCACAGGGCACACCCTGGCCTCCTGAAATAAGGGGGATTTTTTCACCAGTGAAGGCTATCCATTTTTCACAACAGAAGCCATCTCAGACCCCAAAGTCATCACTAGCTAGCACTGAGGTAGCCCACTATTTACTTACAGGCATGCATTAAAAAAGATGCTAAGAACACTCTTGAGTTCACAGGTTTGTAAAGCATTGTAAAATAAAGACTCCCCTTCAAAATGTAGGCTAACGTTGACCACAGAAAACTAAGGATGTCTTGTTTTGCTGTACATAGGAAGCAAACATCTTCCAACTCCAGGTCTTTTTCAATACATATCCTTGCAATAAAATGATTAGGTGGTTTAGTATGAGTCAAATGTCACTTACATCATAAATAGTGCATGTCTGTGTGATGAAGAAATGCGGACTACGTATGAGTTCAGCCTCTTAACTAAATTTTCAGCCAAAACTGCTAGAAGTTACTTAATATGTGTGAACAACATAAACTCTAAACAAAAATAAAGAGGGAAATTTGGTCCCTGAAATACACCCTTTTAGGTCCCAGAGATTATTAAATCAGCAAGTTAGCTCTATCATTAATCTCTCTTGAACAAAAGTGGTCTATTTGTGTCCAAGTACATGTGACCAATAATGTGCAATAATGTTGTAATAAACAAAGTTGCAGGGTTCCAGGCAACACTGTACAGGTATGGTAGGGGGCACATTGCTGTTCTTCAGCTCCTACCAAGAAACATCAAACATCTTTAGAAAAGATTTATTTTGGAAACAGTGTGCGAGACATTTACCAAAATGGAAAGCTAAATGAGGTAAAATCACAAGTTGGGACGAGACAAGATGGAATATATCTTCATTTATCCTGTTTCTTATAAATTCCCATAAATCATGTTAATTTACCTTTAGAAATTCACAAATGCCCTTGATGTGCCACAGTACTTAGTCACTATGACAGTGTACAGACTGGGAAACAAGTCACTGTTCTGTAAGCACCATTCTGAAAGCATACCCACACTTCTCTTCCAAATTCTCATCCAGGATGATATCTCACTGCAAAGTAGTTGTCATGACCTTCCTGCTCCCCTTCATTTTTCAAAAGAGAATGTAAAGAAAATGTCACCCAATCCAACAAGTCTACTTTATGATGAACTACTCTGCTGATGAACTGGTAGTAAGGACTTTTGCAAGCACTTAATCTTGGTTGCCAAAAACATTATTCTGATCATCATTCTGGAAACACGGCTTATCACCAGAAAGGGCTAAAACAAACCTTATTGCAATTAGTATTCTGTCATTATTTTGGTCACGTGAACATTCTGTTGCAATGTGGCCCTCTTTTATGCACATCAATCCATCAGCTTGATTGGATTGCTTCTACTGTTATTCCAAGCATCTCACTAAAATTCATACAACCCATATTACATCTCTCTAATAGATAAAATCTGCTACTTTAATGGCACACAAAAAACAAAACTCTAAATCCTGTGTATGCTTAAAGTGATAAAGGAAAATGTGACTATTGATGCCTCCAGGATAATTAGAAGTGAAAGAACTTTAGCTTGCCAAAATTACCTTACACTTCCTTTTACTTTTAAAAACATGAGCTTGCTGTCTTTCCTTCTTATTCTTACAGCTTATAGCCAAAATTCAAGATGGCAGCATCTTGAGTTGTACTTTAAAACATATTTAGGGACAGAAATCCAGTATAGATAATGTGTTTGAACTCTGTGAGTAACCAATAATGTAAAACATACAACCCTTTCAAGCAAAGAAAAGCTATTTGTGATCCCTATTACTCATTCCAAAGTAAAGTGAAAAAGTAACACATTCTCCATATAAAAATGCAGCGACATGCCCTATGTACAGAGATCACCTAATATAGTCTTTGGAGATCCTGCATGAGATGAGGAATAACTATAAACAAACATGTATTCAATACTTAGATGCCTTAAGAGCATGAAGAGAATGGTGCAGCCTAGATGAGTGAAGCAGTATGAGAATTTGCTTTTATGGGATCACTGAATGCCTACAGCGAAAGAGGGGCGATCTATACCATCTTCTGCTGCTATATCTTTGTACCAAAGTTTGATGTCTAGAAAGGGGGATAGACAGTTGTTTTTTTAAAGGAGGTGACTTTTTTATGGGAAAAGAAGTGACTTCCGTATTCCATTATATTAATTTTTTGCCTCTGACAAAATAAGGTATATTGATGATGCAAAAATTCTGTGAATCAGAATTGAGACAGTCTAAGGAACAGAAGATTGCCCTACAGTCCTTTGAGAAACTAATCTTGAGCTTAAATCGCTGCTTATCTCTTGCATAACTTATTTATTCCATAGAATTGGAATTACTCCATTGAATTGTGCCCTGCAATCACAATGAGAAGGGTGATTGCAAACTTTATCAAAACATTTACAAAGGGCCCATTTGTTCTTTAGTTTCTGTCATACTCTCCAGCCTTCTCTAATGTGAGTGTATCATGATCTGTTATGTTACTAAGACAAGGTAACTGCCTTTGCACTATCTTGACTACTCCATCTCTGAAACGGTTATTTTATGTAATTGAGAACTGACCGGGACTGTATTGTTCAGAGCTCATGAAAACTTTCTCCTTGAGGCCACTCCCCAGTTCACATCTAATCCAGGCAGATCCTGACTGAAATTTGAAAGCCTAATGCCAACGGGGGGTCTGACGTATGATCTTCAAAGAACTGATAATGGCAAAACTGATCACAAATGCAATGTTGGCTACAAGGCAGTCCCATTCCTTCAGGTGATCCATTTCCACAGATCAGATTCAACTTGCCCAAACACAGGACACAGGGTTTATCAGCACTGCTAGATTTCGCGTCTCTGCCATGTTCCCCTGGGTGGAGTGGGGATCTCTAGAGTTGTATGAGAACACCAGCCAAATATCCCATGCCAGGAAACAAGGAATAATTTTGTAAGTATCGTAATGCAAAGTGAATAGTTTTGCTAATCACTCCCCTTATTTGGCTTTCTTGAGGGTGCATTTGGAGTACTACGTCTAATTTTGTTCCTTCCTCCATTCAAGAAAGACATTGACAAACTGAAGTGCAATGGAGAGACACCAAGACAGTTAGACTGGAGCACATGATGAAAAAGGAGAAACCGAGGGTGTCAGGTTTGTTCAGCCTGGAGAAAAAGAGGCTCAGGGTGGGATTTAACTCCTGCCTGCCACTCTCTTATGAAAGGATGATCACAGAGGAGACAGAGGCAGACTCTTCTCAAGGCACACAGCAAAAGGAAAAGAGGCAACACTTCCAGGTCACAGGAAACAAAATTCTGCCTGGACGTTAGAAAAAAAAAAAAAACAGTGAAGGTAGTGCAGCGCTGGAAGAGTCCACAGGTGTAAAATTAGACACCTTCACTGTTGTGAGAGCAGCCCAGTCACGTTCACCAGCAGAGATTCTGGTCTGAAGGCTTTGATTTTCTCAGACGGAGTAAACATCAGCTGTTTCCACTGAAGTCTATAATATTAATGTTACTCTATTACTTTAAGGAAATTAAAGGTAGGTCACTGAAGATTCAATTACCAGATTTTTAAAAATCCTTTATGGAAGGTACTGAACATTGAGGACAATTGCAGACACATCTATCTGTTTAGTGCCCTAAAGCTGTGGCTAAAACTCCATAGAAAATTAGGCACTCATTGTTTTACATGTCTCTTTTGTTAGTTACACAGGTCAGATTTCTTTTGCTATCCCACAGTGCTATATGCGGTGCTGTGTTTATTTTCCAGGTCAAGTAGTTTCACGCACTGGAAATTTAACTTTGAAGAAATAATATGAGGAAAAAAAAAAAGATAATCTTAAATCTACCAAGTTTAAAGGGAAGAGAAAAAAGTTTAGTTCACATGATTAACTGTCATAAGCACAGTCACATACCATCAGAGGTGCCAAAGCCCGACTTGAAAGGTTTTAAATGTTTCAAGCTGTGCAAGCATGCGTTTCTTCAAACAGGCAGAACTGATTATGACGATCACAGGCAAAACCTTAGTTAAACAGAGGATGTGCAATTTTTGTAAATCGTTATACAGCGATTACTAACCATTGAAATAAATGGCTTGAATGTTCATTAGCATTAAAGTCTTTTTTCTCCCCTCTGTATGCCTGGGAAGGATAAGGAATTTTGCAGGTGATGAAGACAATTTTCGTCATCAACAAAGGTTAGGCAACAAGTTTGGAGAAAATCAAACTTGATCAAGGATTCTTTAGATTTCAAAAAGTTTGGTAAACTCTGGGATAGTTTTAATTTCTGAATAATTCTTTTCCAACAGTTAAGGTCAAATTACTACAAAAATTCTATTTTTTTAGATTTTTTTTTACCCCTTTATTACTTAAGGTATATACATTCTGGTCATACCAAGAAGCTGAATGGACGTCTGTTCCCCACTGTGTCAGGAGCTGTACACACTCCTGTACACTCAACATTTTAGATGAATGAATGGAAAGAAGCACAGGAAATGCTGAAAGTAAGGATAAGGTCATGAAATCCATATTATATTTTACTGTTCATATTCCTAACTCTAAACAACACCTTACTCAGCTGAGCTATATATACTTCTAAAAAAACATCTTATTTAAACTGGCACAGATCTTTGTTTGGACACTCCTTATTTAACTTGTACAAGAGACTGAATGGACAAAAAGGTATGAAGCAAGCTTAGAGTTTAAACAGAGCTTTGCAAAGGATCAATTTTGTCAATTCAAAACTTAAGTTAAACCGGCACAGCTTTAACACTGCAAAGGCATATATTATTCTAGCCATGTTGTACTTGCAAAACAGCTAAATGCTCCCAGCTGACCTCCAAAACACCACCTTCACCTATCACCAGCAGATCAGACAGATAAAAACATCTGGAGGTGGATGAAGAAAACACCTGAATAAGGAAAAACTCTTTACCTGGAAGGTGATGGGAGTTTACATCTGTAATTTAGGCGAAAGCTAGTTCTCCTCTTTGCTGGCAACCTCCTCCCATCATACGGCCAAATGAATCAGTAGTTCCCAGGAGCAGAAAGGTCTGCCTGGGCAGATCAGGTTGCAAACTGAGGCTTAAACACATGCTTGCTATCTTGTGTATGTCAGAGACAGAAAATTTAGGAACAACGTTGTGGACTTCAACCTATTAAAACAACAAATGATCATTACAATTTACTTTCCAGAGAAAGGTGAGATTTTTTTCCAAAGGGTCTAGTTTTACTGTCCTACCATTTGCTCTTCTAGCTGGAGACACCTGAAAGAGGTCTGATTTTCAATAAATGGTGAGTGCCTGCCCTTCTTTTTAAAATGCAGCCATCGCCCTTCTGGATTACAACGCAGCACTCAGGTTGTGATTCACAGAACTGTTCCTTGTTAGGACGGACCATGAAATTTCAGTCCACTGAAATAAGGAGGTGTTCAAACATTACCCTCATGAAACTATGTTTAACGTTTTCCTGGTGGGTGTTCCCGACCATTTAGATTCAGAGTACCTTGAATAAACCGGAATTATTTGCTCCATTTTTTTGAATAGTAGCAAATTTGATTTGTTCAGGTGACAAAACATCCTGACTAAGCCTGGCTCTTAGTCATCATTCCTCCTTTCTTTCATTTTATGATTTATTACGTGAAATAAGATCTGTAACCAGCAATAAAAGATTCGGTTTGCTTTTTTCTGTAGACTGAGCATCTCATAATGAACTGATGCACCAGTTTGCCAGCATCTCACTGCCTCTCTAAATACAGACATACGCTTTCATCTATCTATACTCAACTCTTTGTCACAGATGTACTTTTTACAAATATGTATCAATTTCTGCATGCGTTATTTAGAAGAAGAATATACAACCTATAGTATATTGAGGTTGTCGTTCTACAATATCCTGAAATTTGTAACGGAAAAAGCCAGATCCAAAGGGAAATCCAAGAGGTTGATTAATACCAGAGAAGGAGTAAATAAGATTGGAAACAGAGTGAATGCCTGAAAATCTTACTTGTTTCTACCTAGGGTCACTAATTTAATTTTCTCCTACCATCCATGTGGTTTTTGTTTTTTCATTTCCAGGAATTCCTGACTGTTTATTCTATAGCAAACCAGGGGGATTTTGAGGCCATCATATGTTGTGGGAAATGTCCCAGTAGTATGTGTTCTTTGTTAAAAGTTTCCGAGGAGCTGCCTTGTATAATTGAATAAACACTAACTATCCCACTTTTAAAAGGGAGCGTAAAAACAACAACAATTAAAGCCAAATGTCTGCTTAATGGTTAAGACCCTGCTATGTGTCATCCTCACAATATTCGTCAAAGAACTGTTCCGTAAGTGCCTTGAAATCAAATTGCCAGCGTCAAAAACAAAATCTTCAAATAGATGTGTGAAGGCAGATGTCTTATTTATATACAATTTTAATAAGAATAGTGTTTTTCTAATAAAATCTTGTGTGATTCATCCAACATGTAAAGCACAACAAAGGAAAACAAGGAGTGGGCTATACGCACACGCATACCAGGTTCTGATTATGCAAAGTGCTCTATCGCCTGCCCCAAGCCTGGCCAGCAACATGCTCCCTCCCTCCATCCCACCCCAACACCCGGGCTGGCTGGAGAAGACTGGGGAGCTGGGGCTTCAGCCCAGCACCTGGTAAGACAATGGCCACCCTACTCAGTTTTCCCCTTGCCATATCCTTCTCCGCTTCTAACAAAACCTTGACGTTCAATATAGATGTAATCGTGAAAGAAGTAAGAGAGGTTCTGACACTGGCAGTTGGTAGATGTTCTGTCCCTGATCTAAGTCCAACCTCACTTGTCCTTCCTTGCCTTCTCCCATTGCTAATATTCCTCTCAGTGCTTCACAGATGTTTTCTTATCGTGCTACTGAGTAGTTATTTTTCAAGTGATTCTCAGAGCAGATGTTCTACATGCACGTGCTCTTTAGCCTTCTGTTGACATTATTTCTCTTATAAAAGCGTTACTGTCACACTACTTTTTAAAAAAGGAAAAATAAACCTCAGAGCTTCAAATAAACAAAAAAATCATTGGGGTTTTTAAATACCTGCTGATAATATTATAAGACATCACTGACGAGCCTGTATGCTGTAGTTATTATTGCACATTTCACAAAGCAGCTCTTTCAAAATGCCTCTTGCGCAGAAAGCTCTAGTCTACCTAGTCGCAGGACAACTCCTTTAACACTTAGCAAAAAGCTATGTGAGAAATCAAATGTGGAACACACACATTTACTCTTTAGACGTGCACTATTTCACTACCATATTTTGATCATTTGCGTTATCAGAAAAGTCCCCAAATAAAATATGCATCATTTGGTTTTACGCAAGCAGGTGAATTCACTTAGTGAATCCTGCCTCTGCTCCCTCCACCAAGTTCATACACTGGGGTGTGTTCTTTTATTTACTTGGTCCTAGCATCGTTCTATTTCCACTTTTAATCTGGTGTTTCATTCCAGTTACTAATGCAGATGTATTTACTAGCTGTAGTTGCGCTCAGGTTTTCATAGGGTGTTTGGAGGTGCTGCACTTACACCCAACTAGTTCTTGGGTCAACACTTCAAAACTAGCGAGAAAGAACTCATTGCAGAGAAGTATCGTTGGAGGATGCATTTCAAAGAGAAATGCACAGCAAAGCAGTCATGTGGAAATTGAACTGGGTTGGAGGCACTATCTGGGTGGAGAAAATAAACAAATATTATATGAGTTCGGGAGCTACAACCAGTGGCCAGGATTCCCCCAGCGAGTATAAAACTGGAACTGCTCCATGAATTAAAACTTGGTTTCACGGGAGCTGTGCCAGTTAAAACCAGCTGAAAAGGCAGCCCACAGCCCACAGCTTTTGGCTTTGACCAAACTGCACATCCCACTACATGCCCTTGATGTGGAAGCATGGCCTTGAAGAATGAGCACAAGAGCAGAAAATCTTGAACCACTTTATGCCTCTGCTCCAGTTGACCTTTCTACACAACCAGTTCATTAAACAATACTTCAAGTGCTTTATTCATCCTCTTTTATGCCAATGAAATTGTTGGATCCAAACCAGCATAAAACTGGAGCCGCACAGGGCTCAATTAAGCCCAAGGATTTTGAAAGGATTCATTAGCTAATGTTTTTTCAGTTCTTGTTAGTATAAAGCACCAAATGTGTTTCTCTTGCAGAGACTTTTTTGACTTCCAGCAACTTAGGACGTGGGGCTGGGGGAGCGCGGCAGTGTGACAGTGCCAGGCAATCAGGGAATGGGTTTTCGAGACTGTCTATCTACCAGGTAGCCTTCTGTAACTCTGAAACTTCTGCTCTGAAAGGCAGCTTCAGTCCTGCGCTCATCAGTTCAGGAAAAATGAATCCAACTTTTTCTGTTTATAGTCTCTCTCTCCTTAGCCTAACATCACTCCTTTCTCACTGTCCTACATACCACCAAAACATCTGGGGTGGTGGCCCGTGTCAGAACTCACACCAAGTTGTCCAGTTGGTAGGATGTTCCCAAGGATACTAGAAATGCCTCGTATCAGATGTCTCTCCATCCCACTAACAGTTTTGCTACACTAAGAAAATAGTGCAATGGTTTAAAAAAAAAAACAACACAAACAACACCACCCCAAAATACAACAGTGGGATGTAAGCGGTTTGGGGCCAACGTGAGGAGAGAAAGAAAAAAAAAAGGCTAAATATAGTTGTGTGTGTGCATGCATGAGTGCATTTACTCACACACACTATATATATCACATTCTCTCAAAATATATAAGACGGCCGAGAAATTGCAAGGGTGAGCACAGAATATTACCAGAAAGCACAAGAAAAATAAAGTAGTTGACTTTGAAAAGAGTGGAAAGTACTTTTGATTGAATTCCTACTAACTGTGGGAAAGCTACTAGGGGAAAAGTGGCAACTGTTGGAAAAAGTGCAGTTGAAATTCTTCCCACTTCAATCTAAACAGGGAAAAGTGCAACATAGGCCATTGTGGTTAGGTAAGGAATGAAATGCAAAGAGTTTTACAAGCAGAGAGCTGAAAGCTTTTAAAAAAGATAAACAAATCTGGTGCAGAGGATTTGGAGGCACTGTATGTAAAAATGAGCAGAAGTAAGTTAAAGGATAAAATTAAAGGAACAAATGGAATTACTGAATGCTAAACTACATAAATATTTCAACTGACAACAGTGGGCTCTTTAGACATATTCACACTACAGAAAAAGGAAAATATAATAGTGGTCTCCTAAAAATGCACAAAAATGAGAAACAGGGACAAAGGAAATGGTATAATAATAATATAGAGAAGGAAGGGAAAAAACAAGGATTGTATTACTGTTCCTGATTTAGAGCCCAGTCCTACAGGAATTGAAGAGGCATGAAACACCTGCAAATTTTGCCTGGCTGCAGTGATGCAAAAGGCACCTTTCTGCTATTTATGAATTACTGGAAGTCAGCTGTTTTCTGATCGCTCTAGTCAGATAGTCAGTGACCTACATTTTTCAGACCTAGAAGACTTGCTTTACATGGCTCTCTTCTGTCATATGGACCTTCAAAGCAAGGCACTTACGCAGAGGAGAATTTACAGGGGGAGTGGGCTAGGAAGGCTATACCCTGCTTTGCTCATATGTGCTCATGCTGTTTGATGGAGAGAGACCTCTGCACTGCTCTGCGGTGGATAAACAAGTATTTTTCTTTCAAGCTCACTCTCCCCATCTGGCTCCACACCTGTTATGTGTTAAGCTTATTTTCAGTGACGATGAAAAACATTTAGGATGACCTAATAGATGTGTACAAAATAATGAAGAAAGTGATAATGATGCACATGGTAAAACATCCTCCCATCCAAGAGGCCCAACAGCCACAAAATGTGGCAGAAACATTCTAAATATAAACATGAATAAAATCCAGTAAGAACCTTTCTCATGAAGATAAATAAACACCTGGAATAAGTGTCACACTGGGCAATAAAAACAAATTGCAACAGTGATTTAAGTATTTTCATACTGCAAATAAAAATATAAAACACTGGGAAGAGGGAACGAGATAAATGTAACAAGAAAATTAAAAGAAGACACTCGGACGTGCCCACGTGCAGACTGCATATGGAATAAAAGCAACCATAAAAGAGCAACTGTTTATTATTGTTATTAGAGTTATCATTACTTTGTTCATTCTTCTGACACCAAATGTATGTGAAGCCAAAGTCATATACTTACAGTGGAATTGTAAGTACATGCATGCTTACAAGGTTTACAAGAACAAATCCTGATTTCTTATTTTGAGCACTCACTGTTGAAGATGTTGGCACTGATGTATTATGCCTGACCACTCATGAAGGATGTTAACCTTTCAGAAGTAAGACCACTGTTACCAAGAATATTTTCTGCTTTTAAAAACCCACCTGACCTCTCAAACTGATTTGCTCTATTTCAAGTTAGCCCTGAACTTGAACCACAAATTCAAAACCTTAAAGGTATGGATCTGTCCCTAAATTTGAAACTTGGACCCTTCTCTGGGCCTGGGTCTCAATAGCTTTATTGGTGCCACACTGATTTACGCTTGCTGACTATGTGGTTCTCTATGCTTATTCCCTAAAGACGAACTGAAAAAGTACATATTCCCTGTGCCCAAAGTATGTATATTTTGACATAGCCTTTGAAAGTAGTGTTAAATCCTTAATATCACTAAAAATATGGAAGTACATTCAATTTCTTCTTCAACAGCTCTGCTCTCTCTCAGTTCTGACAATTTTTGCCCTGAGGCACAACGCTCAGATGTTCAGATACTGCCCAAACACTCTGGATGACAACCCTCTGTTTAAACACAGGACAATTCTCAGTCCAAGTTTCTCTTCTCAGTCTTCAGAAGACGTTGTTGTTCTCAACAGACTGTGTCTTGGGGCAAGAAGCAACACAGTTTCATTATTGCTTTGCTTGGATGATTGCTGAATACCGCCTACTATGAATGTGGAGGTTTCCGCCGTGTATTGGCGCAAGTGTGCTGCAGCTCTCGCGCCGTGTCCCACGGCTAAACCAGCAGAAGATGGTGATGGCTGTCACTCGCCATTGCCCTCTGCCAGCTTGGAAACCAGACACTGAGAAGCTGCATCTCATGACTGCCACTGGACAGTGCTGAGCTGCATTTGCGTACAGTGATTAATTCAATATATTTGGCATGCAGAAAAGACATGTCTCAAAATTGCATTATTCCAGTGAAAACACCTGGATACCCTTAGGAAACAAATATAACAACACTAGTATTGAGAAAAAAAGAATCACTAGGAATTTTAAAAGGGAGAAATAATTTGAAGTCACAGCTTTTATGTATCAGAACCAGCTTGGTAAAACATCCTTTTGTAGTTTTATCAAATGCTCTGGCGCATGGATGACATGCAAACTGCAGGTTTCCTCTTCTGCTAAAGTATTAGGCCAGGACTTCATTCACTGAAGGTTTTGATTTATTATTAAAACCTTTGATAGGTGCTTTCTATGCTGCTATGAAACAAAAACATATCAAAAGGAGTTATATTTGTATGCCCCATAAATTAGACTAAAATCTACAATTTTGACTCACAGACAGTAATGTCTCTCTCCTCCTTCCTCCCCCAGCTTTTTGACGAGAGAAGGCACTGGAGAATTTGAGGTTCACTAGTTTTCTTGCTTCTCCCTTAATAAAATATAGTGAAATTGAAAGCTTTAGTAAATCCACACACCCCATCCTCATGTATCAAAAAGGCTGAAAGGTACTGGTAAAACTCAGAAGTCAGCGTGTTTAAACCAGTAACTTTTCTACATCATTATAACAGAGGCTCTAATATAAAAACACTTCAGCTGATTCAGAAGTGTCGTAGTGGCCCAGATATTTGGATTCTTTCTGAAACTGAAGTTCACAATTACAAATGGTCATACAATGCAAGAATCAGCAAAAAAGCTTTGCCTAACCATTGTCATTTAGTATTTCAAATACTCACCATACAGAATGGCAGAGACCAGGACAGAGAGGAGTAAAAGAGAACTTCACCCCCAAATCTACTCAATAGGATTTTATTTGTTGTTTTAATTAAAAAAATAAAACTCTGCATTCCTGAGCACTGGCACCAGATACACAACAATTGATTGATATTATGTATCTCTCAGTTACCCATTTGAGGACAATATAATCTAATTACAGTACTCTGAGCTACTCAAATGGGGATGAGAAGGGCGAGTGTTTCCAGTACTTTTCTGAGGAGATCTCCTGTGGCCAATTCTATTAAAAAAAATTGAGATTCCTTTTAAAACTATAATTTCTGTATTCAGTCAGTAGAGCTAAGTTCATATATGACCTCACGGAACAAAAGAAAGGGAATGTGATGATGTGACAAAGGTATTTATTTTCCATGTTCCATTGCTATGAAGACCTATCTTCTCAAGATCACTGCCTATAACATCAATTTAAATGGGGTGTAACAGGACAATTCAGTCTTGTGCTGCAGCTTTCACCTAGCTTGCAAAATCCTTTCAGTACTTACAATTCCTTATTTACTCTTCAGAACTATTTTTTTTCAATTCACTGGTGTGATGAGTAAAGCATATTCTTCACACCAATGGTCTCTAGAACATTCCTCTACACTCATAACTTAATTAGGACCAACCATCTTCAATAAAAATTCAAGGGTTCAAAACTCGCAGGGTTTCTTTAACTGAAGTACATGAACAATTTGTGCTTACAGTCACTGTGACAGCATACCCAAAGGTGTTATATGTACATACAGAATACACCATAATCTGAGTTGCACTAGTCTTGCCCACACAATTGTACCTACGTGTATAGATGATAAACGTTTGCCCCATGTTACGGACTTTTACAGTCTCTGCATTTGAATAGCAAAACGTGATACAAAAGCCACATCATGATTAGTAACCAAAGCTAAGCTGAAATCCTTACACATTCAAACTGTTGTTTGAGCCCCTGTAAACTAGCATTTTCTTGATCGAGATCTTACTGCAATATTTTGGATGAGACTCTTCAGTATAACATACTGATTTTGTTCGTAATAAAACAAGACCATGACAGAAATCTCTTACCTGATCCTGTACTGAACTTTTGCTTAACTTAAACAAAACTTAGATAGAAGCCACATTTGCTTCCACAGTATCTCCAATAAATAAATACATTCATTTGAAAAAACTTCACTCCAAGTTCGTCTTGGTCCTCTTCTTAAAGAAAAGGCCTATTTTTTCATTCTGACCTCTTTCCTAGCAAAGATAGATAGATTATGTACACAGTTTATTACGAGATCGATCAAGATAATTGAGGTATAATTTTCTCAGCTATTTCTGTCATCATTTTTAAAGGCAGAGATGATTATGTTTCTCCTTCACCCATCTGGGAAAACAGTGTTCTCATGTAATTTGAACACTTCAGCAAGGATGTGAGACCATCTTTTTGGATGTAGCTAATAGCTCTGCCATTAGGCCATCCTCTCTCAAGACTTCATTTTTCTTATTAATAATTGCCAACACTATCTCTTTTTCAGAAACAACCAACCACACCTAAGTCTTCTCTTCCTCTCTGGCACACTACCAGCTAATACTAAGTCCAAAATGTGGCTATGGTTCTGAAGATCCTTAAAGATTCACTTGCTCCTTATGAAAATCTTCATAGACAATCCTGTTTCTATAGCACACTTTTTCTTTTTAAGAATTGAACATTTATGTGAAAATAAGCTTCTTTTTTTTTAAGGTCACATCAAAATTAAACTCCAAGCCCCATATTTTTGCTGGAGTGGCCATACACAAAATTTTCTTCTCATTTATGCCAATCTTCCAGTGCCATAATTTAAATTAATTACTCTTAATTGCACCTAACCTTTCAGAGAACAAGATCCTGACTGTTTGCTTTATTATTTTTCACTCAGTCCTTTTTTTTCCCTCTGTGCTATTCTGTTTCTGGTAACTGTGGTATCAGTTACCACAAGAAGCATTCCTGTTCCGAAATACATTTTTTTTTATTCAGTATTAGATAATTTTTGGGATCTGCAATGAGAACACTCTGTTTCACTATGGTCACTTATATTTCAATCTATTTTAACCACCAGCTTTCTACCCAGGAATTTTGTATCAGTCACCTCCAGTCCGTAACACTTGAAAAGGTTAAGACCTCAAGTCAAGGTTTTTGCCTCCGCTTGCCATTAAGGTAAAACCAAGACATCAAATATGTTAAGAACACATGCATAAGTGTACATTATTGTGTATATTAGTGGTTTGAACTCCGACTTAGTTATTTTTCTAGAACTGGCAAAGATAAAACATTCCTACTGGATTTAAAACCAGTGAGTTCCAAGCATGTTTGTGACATAAGCATATCTAAGCTTCAGTGTCCACACCATACCTAAGCATCTGTGTCCAGATTAAACATTCTTGTGTATATATATATATACACACAGAATCTTTGATGCACCTTGTGCTCCAAATCCAGTCATTTTATAAACATAAGCAAATATAGCTGCTTGCTCTGCATTTGGCTTAGAGAAATAATATTAATAATTAATAATTAATTCATACTGTTCCAGCTTATCCTTTAACAAGTTTTTTTCTCTACTACCAAAAATAAGGCATCTGAACTAAATTGTTTTGTGAAACTAACTACAAAATTGAAAAATAAAATCAAATTAAATAGTAACCTTTGAATATTGGCTTTTAGTTCAGCAGGACTTTTTCCACGACTGTCAAAATCTCTTTTAAAATGAACCACTATCTGGAAAGTTCAAAGCACATCAACATTGTAAAATTACCATTACCCACGAGTTTGCCTGTTCTGACTGGCAGCAAAATAAATATGATGGGTGGTCTGTTTAAGGCACCTGTCCAAGTCCAATCACATTACATTTTCATAGTATCAACATTTGAAAACACTATAGTTGTTGCATTAACAAAAGTGCATGGGAATATCTCCAAAGCAGATGGCAACTAGCAGATCACAAAAACATGCAGATTCCTGAGCCAATTTATACAGCAAAACAGCATCTACCACACAGCAAAGGGAAGAATAATTAGCATATTCAAACGTTCTGAACTTCCCAACATCACATGGTTTATACTAAGGACCATGAAAAGTAATTGCTCTCATGTAATACTGGCTTTCATTTGGACAGGACCAACTTACAGCGGGGTTTATTCAACTGAGTAATTCCCTTTGAATCCGAAAGAATATACAATTAATTTGAAAATATTGTCTAAATTTTGTATAACAGAAAGCACAGAAATCCAGACAAGGATCGTCTTAATTCAAGCACTTAAGTACTTTGCTGTCAGTTCTTTTAAAGCAGTATGTTTCTAATGTCGTTAATGTATCAAGTTTTATTTAATTCACAGGTATCTAATAAAGGTCACATTTCAAGACAACAGTGAGCAATTCGCACCTATATAATGCAGAATGCTTCATGCTGGATTTTTTTCACGTAACACGTGCTTAGGTCTCCTTGCAATTTTTTCTGAAAACACTCATTATGTTACATTTATGTAATGTACATGTTGCACATTGTCTGAAAATGTAATTATTTGATTTTCTACATAATTCTCTCTGTGCTAATGGAGAATGGAGTCATCCAGTTATCCACAGGTGGCCCAGTTTTACACTTTTCACATGTATGAGAATTCATTCAGATATGTAATGGAAAAACTGCTCTACACCCAGGCTTAGAGCAGAACCAACACCCCGGTGGGTAACCTTTCTACAGTTAATATTTTTCATACTCTAATTCCATAGATCCTCTGCTTCAGGAAACAAAACAAAACCTTGTTATTGCTAGCTTGATGGTGCTGATTTAAAAAATGTAGGTACATTTCAGATATGACAGAACTGGGTCATAATTAATTTGCTCTCACACAGCCATCACACTCCAATAAGAGTTGAGAGATCCATACTGAGACCCAGTTAGATTTCTCAGAGACATCATTTTCAGAGGCCTGCTAATAATGGTACAGCCATGACCTGGAAGCCAACAACACAAAACCAAAGTAGAAGTTTAGAATGTGCTTAATATCACCTAACTTGAGATGTCCAGACTTCAGATGGATATAGCTGAGCTCATCACCATAGGCACCCTTTACTATAGACCATACAGAAGACGCGCTGCCTCTACTGACTACAGATAAGGGCCAGTGTTGCTGAACCAGAAAAAGATACCCATACCCTTAAAGTCCACTTAAACAAATTAGTAAGGACCAACTATAGATTTTTCCCTCAGCACATGGGAAAAATAGCACATCCAGAACTTATTCTCAGAGATTACAGAACTACTCTTTTTGAGACATATTCCCTTTAAGAAAAATAAATAAAACATAACAAATGGATATATGATAGTCACTCTGCCTATTGGTTTTATAGTCAATCATAAATGTTCATGTAGGAAAAATGTATTGATGTATCATATGTCCTTACCCTATATCTGGCCTCTGATGAAAAAGACACACCACAGTGGTTCAACTCAAGGCATCACAAGTGTTATCCTAAAATCCTGGAGAACGGTATTGCACCGTTCAGCTTATCTCAATATTAATATTATACATATGTTTATGTATATACATGTTGGACAGTCTCTTTTGGAAGAATTTGGTGCACTGACACTAAAATAATTTATAACATAATGCATTCAATTTAAAGAAATGGGGTTTCCATTAATCCACTGTATGAAAGTGGAACTACATATCTTTAGGACACCCTCTGATTTCCAGTCTTCCAAAGGTCTTGGTGGTTAATCTTGTCAAATAGTCACAAAATTGTACTGGAAATGGGAACAAGATACTCATTTTCCCAAATGAAATGCTATAAATTTAGGCCAATATAAACCTATCAGAATTACCGCTCTGTAAGTTTCACACCAGGGTGTGGTGCTGCACAGCTGAGGAGCTGAACTAATAAGGTCAACCCTTAATGAAATGAAAAACACTGCTTTATGGCATCACGTAAATTGGCACCAAAAAAATGCTTGCACCTACACCCCAGTTTTGACAAATAAATGCGAAAACGCGGAAGCCATACAAAGTCCCACTGGTACAAAAGCAGAACGAAAGCAACAAATAGGTCTGTCATGGAGTTCTGTATTATACGTTTCCAGTGTTGGTAAAAATTTCTACATTTTACCTGCTCAGGCTCAGAAGGGGTAAATTAACCAAAACCAATGTGAACACAGACTCTTTCTACTTGCAGATTAAAAAAGCGATACCTGCCATTTCCATCTTCTAATGTCATTACAGCATTATGAGTCCAAAAGACTCTTTTGTTGGGTTCAATTTATCTTTGGGTCAACCAGAAGGAGTTACTCCAGAAGGACAGTAATGTAACCAAACCCAAATTTTAGCATTAAGAAAGCAAATTTAGATTTTGTTGTGACTGTATAAAGTCTTGCCAATATATTTATATGAGCAAAGCCCTCTTTCAGACATCCAATTTATACTGGCAAAAGTGCTCCACATTGACACAAGATACTTTGGTTGGATAGACTGCATTTCTATAGAGAAAACGAGCGAGCTTGCTAGCACAGCTATGTTATTTGAAAGCGTGATATGTTTAACACTTCCGATTCACATACACATGAACACAGAACGGGGCAGCACAGATCTGCGCACACTTATTTATGAACTCCAGTGCAGTAATCTCACTTGAGAGCTCCTGGTAATTTCAAGAGTTGCTAATTCATAAATCATAACTTAAAAAAATTAGTCAAAATTATGAGAGTTTTAAAATAGGAATCTCGGGGTTCTTTTTCTTGTATGTCTGGATTTTAAGGTTCATGTTTTCACAGCTTTTTCCTTAATTCAAAAGCACTTACGTCCTTTTGAATTAACAAGAACCTGAGATTAATACTCAGTAACACATATGCAAGAACACAGGTCCTCAAAAGAAATACCAAAACACACGACAAAATCACAAAGTGTAATAAACTTGACAGATGCATATTTTAAATTGATGAAGGATCCTTCATTCCGAGTCCAGAAATTTTACTGAAGACTGGAATAATATTGTAGTCCCAGTACCAACATCTTCTCACAGGCGAAGCTCCAATGGAGCCAAACCCTCCCATGGCACTTTAAACTTCCCCTAGAAGTCTTGAACTCGCACCTCTCATGGCCAAGGTGAGCTCACTACCCAGGGTAAGCATCTTTGAAATACCCTCTGCTATATAAAGCTGCTTTGCCAGAAACTGTCAAGTCAATGTAAAACCAGTCATCCCAGTTAGCAGCCACAGCTCTAATCACGAACAAATTAAATAAAAGGGAGACACCACCAGTCCACATATTAATAGAAAACAGCTTTGCTATTTGCTGAGAATATGGTTAATGTGCTTTTGGTAAGCCCCGAGCATGTCTGTGAGATTCCTTAGGGAATTCTGGTTGAGGAATATCCCTCCAGGCTCCAGCAGGCTATAAGCTGAACAAGACGGGCCAAGGAGCTTGCCTGGGAGATGCAGCAGCTGAGTGGACGTCCAAATGACCCAGAAGCAGCAAACCCGCTGCAAAGAACAAGCAGAAGAAACACACAGGCACCACTAATGCAGCCAAGCCGGGATTTGTTTTGGCAGGGTGTTGGCGAGTTGCAGGCTCAGATTTCTGAAGAAGGGAACTGCCACCTGTTGTCCCTGGGATTGCGCCCTTATTTTTAAACAAGTTGCATGGCATGCAGTAAATATCTGGCTCCTGCTAGCAAAATTATCTCACACGACCCTAAATACCAATTACCTCTTGGGCCAAAAAGAACATGATTTGTTTATTTATTACTTGTTTACCTTGCTGTGGTAACTAGAAACATTGGGTCAAGATCTCATTGTGCCAGACAATATTCATATGCAGAACACAGGCTGCTTTGTGCATTGGTTTCCCCCACCCAACTCCCACCTTAAATCATATCTGTGATGCACGATATTAGGGATGTAGCCTAGCCAGGGAGCATTTTTTTCTGGTAAGGAACAGGGCAACTCGGCATCAAAATATATTTCTCACTGGACAGGAAAACTACTTTTCAAAGTCTACATATTTTGAACATTGATCATTTGCAAAAACTCAGTTTTCTAAAGAAAAAATATGAATGGAAATACATATTTATTTGGCTTGGTAAGGCTATGCATAGTTTAGCATGATCAACAGACCACTAGCTTGTGTGCCTGAATAGCAACCCCTATGGCACTTCCTACCTCTACTGTAGCAGTTGTGCAGAGAACTGTTTACAAGAACTTTTTTAGAATAAACTATGTCAAGATGTACACTTAAAGAGGAGACCTAAAAAAACCCCATGCCATATAAATTCTACGTCAAAGCACTGCCACTGCTTTCCAGTAAATGAAACCACCTGCAAATTTGAGGATAGCTGCTTATTTTTATCAGATCACAGTAACCAGTATGATGGTCTTAAAAATAGTGGACATACTCTTTAGCCTGTAAAAAACTGGGAGAAGGATAAGAGAGGGAAGGAATGTACAAAAGAGTCAAATAAATTCAGCATTTAATTTCAATGCCTTAATAATGAAGAAAGCAAGTATAGGATAGTTATCACTCAAGCAATAAAGACTAGATATTAATGATGTTATCTTCTAATATGGTGATGATAATGTCATGATACTGAGAAAGAAATAACGGGTGTGTGTAGAAAGATCAAAATACTTGATATTTGTATTTCCATACCAAAATCCCTGCTTCTGTCAAAACCATCTAAATGTGAATATAATCAACTACAAATCAGATATACTTCTTTGTAATCATCATCCCAAGTAACAGGCGACAGGACAAGCGGAAACGGCCTCAAGTTACACAAGGGGAGATTTAGACCGGGTATTAGGAAAAAATATTACACTGAAAGGGCTATTAAGCATTGGAACAGGCTGCCCAGGGAAGTGGCTGAGGCACCATCCCTGGAGGTATTTAAAAGACGGGTAGACATAGTGCTTAGAGATATGGTTTAGTGATGGTTTTTGTCTGACTTAGGTTGATGGTTGGACTAGATGATCTGAAAGGTCCCTTCCAACCTAGGCAATTCTACGATTCTATGAAGCATCTGTGGAATAACTCACCTACTAAAAAAAAACAACAGCAACCGTACAATGCCTACAAACTATTTTTCAATGTGGGTTGCAAGAGCCTCAGTTCTGCATACACAGTTATAATAGTGTTTCTGGATGTTATACATGTACACATGCAGGACATAAAAATTACTCTGCACATACTGTTTTCAGCTAAAGTTAATTTTAAAGTGCACAGCCATTTTAATGAGAAAAATATCAAAATGGTTGCGAGTAAATTAAACTCTTCTGGTTTCTTCTGAATAGAGTCAGTGTGAGAGAATAGAGTCGGAACAGAGAGCACTGTGAGAAAGAGCCTATCCTAAGGAACAAAACGCAGCTCACACTTAACATTTACTTTCTTTAGAAAACTTAAATATGGCCACATATTTACATTTCAATATTTATTTAGCATTTAAGTCAAAATTTAATTTGTTTATTTCATTAAGCCCAGGGGAAAAATTAAAAAGAGAAGCAATTGCAACAGAATATGTTTTTAAGGGTGTGGGAGGACATTTTATTGACACTGTGAAATGTAATAAATTCCTTTTGGAGAAGTCAGCAATGAAAAACTTGTAAAAAACCATCAGCATCAGAACTTAAGCATATGTTAGTTTAACCAAATTTGCAAGCTATTTTCATATTGCCTATAATTTTCTACAATTATTAACATACTGTTAATTCATTCAGATAGTTCTTTCAGTTAGTAAGGCTAGGTTTTAGGAGCAGCCATGATTTTCATGGTGTTCATGGGTTACGTCTGTCTGCTTCACACGCTTCATAGGTTTGGCCCAGGGAAATACTTTTTACCCTTTTCCAGTTCTTACTCCAAGCATGTTCCCTCCTTCAGGTAAAAGGCAAAACTGGCATCACCCCTTTAACAAGAGAAAACTCCCAGAAATAACAGAATCATCTCCTGGCCATTTCTGAGCACTTGATTCAGACCTATCACAGTTACAAGGTTCTTTTGCTGTGGTTTGTGGTTTTTTTTATTTTAATGTCATTAAATTACATTTTTAAATATAATTAATATACTTAAACACACTCCAATAAAATATTTTCCTCTGGTATAAATAACAAGTTATTACAGTAATTTGTTGTCATCAGAACTGTAACTCAGCTCTTTTCCATTTGTTTGTTCAGAGCTCCTATTCTTTCACAAGTTTCTATTCAGTTGTCTATTTTGTCTTTAATTTTTTAAAAATACTAGTCTTTCCCCTCAAGCCCTGGAGTCCTCTCCACTCAAGGAAAGATAAAGATAGCCCTTTGCGTGTTTTTTTAAAGGAAAAGAAAGAATAAGTCTTATGCCTTGACTGTTTATTTAAAAAAAAAAAAAAAAAAAGCAAACACAAAAAATTCTCCAAACCTAGAGTACTATTTTTGCCTGGTCTGATATTTTAGCCTTTGTTTTGTTCCTGGCATCAAGCTTTATTTGTTGTCACAAAGAAACCTTGTACCTCTGAGTTTGTAACTAAGAGGCAGGGAATAACAAACCATAAACTTTAAGAAGTCTTGATCATGGTTTGTTGCCCTGACTGTGCAGAAGAGTTTGTCCCAAAGCCACAAGTCACTGTTGTACCTTTGTTCAGTCATCCTTCACATATAATAGCCCTAAAAAGTTACAAAGCTCATGAAAGATGGCAAGATCATGATTAAACTGTCCTACTAAGTTAATTTTGGGGAAAAAAAAAAAAGAGCCTTGATGTCTCAAATACCACAATTATTTTTGCATACTGCAAATCAAATGAAACGTAAGGTGTGTCTCAGCTATTAGGCACCAGCATTACTGACTTCTTCATGGTGGCACTACTTTGCTGAGATTTTGTATTCTTGAATCAGGCAACTGACACTGTAGAAATTTTTAGATATATCTTTCACCCCTCCCCACCATGCAATTTTCTCATTTCCCCAACAATCAGATTTTTTTACTTCTATTTACTCCTTGGACCCACTGCAGAATGTTCCTAGATATATCAAAAAGACAGCTGCGTACATTCTGAAGCGGCAACATAACATGCCGTTTGTCAGTCTACGTTTAACTGGTGCCCTAAGATTTCATGGCCTAAATACATAGGAAAACAGTCAGGACAGTAATTTGAACAGACATACAAGCACAGCATGCTCTTCATATGAAACACACTGATGTTTCATCTACTTAACCCACAGGGCCATTCTGAAGCTAGTAACATGCTACCTCAAGAGGCTAAGGTTTCATTACATTTTTAAGGACTAACAGGTGTGCCCCTATGGCTTGCCAAAATACTTCATGATGAACAGCAAAACTAATCTGTAAATTTGCTGCTCACCCCCTGGCTCGCACTGCACCTGGCTAGTGAAAGGACAATGGCAGAGTTTATGCCTGGTCATCCTAGTTTCCACTGCCACAGACCTTAAAGCACCAAGGCTGGTGGTTAACTAACACAACACTAGGAAAAAAAAAAAAAGCCTAACGACTTTGAAAGTGTTTAGGTTACCTAAAAGTGCAAAAGAAAGCTCCTACTCCTTATCCCCCTACAGCAGTTCAGTAGACGCTACCAGGAGCACCAGAGTAGCTGTGCTCAGACACGGATTAAGAACAGACAAGCTTTCAAATGTCTCTTTGATCTTTCCAGCCTTGGTCCTTGCAGGTCCCTCGATTCCTGAAGTGCCGGGCAGGAGCCTTGGGAGCCCCCACCACCTGCCTACCCCCAGCTCCCCGGTCAGTGGGGCCTTTGCTCCTGACAGCGAGCACCTGGCCAGGCCAAAGCCTCATGGCCTTTCCAAACGCATATGAGGACGTGAGAAGGGCAACACCTGCTACTTCACCACTTGATGCCCCGTTCCATCCCCCATTCGCCTACCACATGGGGCCAGTAGGGATGCAGCACTTTCTATACATAGATTTTTGGTAACGGCACGGCCGTTAGACGCGAGAACTTTTCGGGTTTGGGTCCAGGAGGGCTGCTGCTGGGGGCAGCGGCGCCCGAGGAAAGCCGGACACGGGAGACAAGGCCCCGCCGCCGCCCGAAGCGCCGAAGGAGGTCCGAGTCTCCTTCCCAGCCGAGCGCTGCCTCTGCGCCGGCGCAGGGGGCCGCGCTACAGGCCGGGCCGGGAGGAGGAAGAGAAAGAGAAAGAGGGCGCTGGGCATGGCGGCGTCCGCAGCGCTGCAGAGGAGCGTGGTGTTCCCCGCGGGCAGGCACACCGCCTCCCTCATCTTCCTGCACGGCTCAGGTGGCTGCTCCCCCCCCCCGGTTCCTTCTCTCCCCTGCTACCCTGCGGCGGGGCCGAGGCGAGGGGCTCGGGGCTCGGCGGGCCCGGAGGAGGCCGCTCTGTGACCGCGGGGCCGGGGTGGCCGCCGCCGCCGCCTCCTTCTGCGCGGCGGGGCCCTGCCGGCAGTCTGACCCCCTCAGTTGGCGGCGGGCCGGCGCTTTGTGAGGGGATCAGCGAGACAGGGCCGCCGCGGCAGCAGGCAGGCTCGGCGCGGCTGGAAAGCGAGGAGAAGGGGGGTGAGGTGTCCCCGTCGCTGCGGCTCTGTCCTCCCCCGGGGACAGCGCGGCGCTGGCCGGCCAGGAGGAGCCTCCGTGAGAAAAAAAGCGGTGTGCGGGAGCTGGGTCTGGCGTTTGGGCCGCCCCGGGGCTGAGGTGGGTCGGTGGGGTGCGGCTTAGGGACGGTGCCGGTACATACCAGCCCGGCCTTCTTTGCCATGGGAACTCCTTTTCGAGGAGATATTCCTTTAATCCCTCCACTCTCAGGGTAGCCACATGCGATTTACAGAATTAAAATGGCTCTTGGCGTTTTTAGGCTCAGGTTAAAAGTATTGTTGGCACCTGTTAAAAGCCAGTGTTGATAGACTGACTTGAAGGTCAGAAGGGTCCTGGCCATGTCCAAATTGGCTTCGTGGCCACCATCTGCAGAAGGCAGCCACTTGCATCAGTGACCAGTCTGAGGGCAGGAGGGGAGCGTGTGCTTTGTCAGGGTTTTTTCTGAAAGGTTATTTCTAAAATGCTAAAGAACAACAACAAAGTCCACATGACTTTAAAAAAAAAACACACACAACAAACAAACCCTGAAAAAAAACAGTAATCGTAGGTCTTTATTAGATCAAGGCCCTGGGACTCAATTCTGTTGAGCTGCGCGTGTGCATGCGGCAACATGTTAAACTCTTTCACTGTCTTTCTCTTAGTTCTGCTTTTAGCTGGTGCTTCTCTTTAGTTTAACAGAGATGTACGTGCTTATTAAATTAGTTTCATTTTTATAATCTACTTTAATTTTGCTTTTCTCGAGTTCTGTGAGTTAAAGAATGAAAGAGTTCACAAGATGTGTTCAGCCCTCTTGTTAACACTAATGCTTTAATGCTTGAGGAAAGAATTTTCTCGTGTTGGAGGGGTAAGGGAAGATTATGGTTAGAGGTTGATTCCACATGTGGTTAAAGTACTCTACAATTTTTCATGTTTGATATGATTTCATTCATAATGTTTGCAATGGGGAAGTACAAGAGTGCTTTTTTTTGGTTTTGTTTAGCAGTTCCGCAGAATAGAATTTAAAACAGAAATAGCTGCAGTGCCATTGCTGTGGCTGGCCTGTGAACCTGAATTGTAAACCTTCTGTATAGCGCTTGTGATGGAAAGTGGCAGTCAAATGGCATGAATCCTTTTTGTTCATAATGCTTGCTCCAGATAAATTGTAACAAGTGGAGAATGTAAATGCAAAATGTTTTAGAAAAATATTAGAAAATTCCTGTACATCAAATTTAGGTAGAGGATCCATTTGGTAGGTCAGCAGGGAAGGCAAATGGATGTAACAAATGTGTAATAATTGTTTAGACTTAGATTTACAACTTCGTATCTTGTAACATGCATAGAGTCGTGGAATCGTTTAGGCTGGAAAAGGACCGTAAAGATCATCGAGTCCAACCTTTAAGCTAGCACTGCCAAGTCTACCACTAAACTGTGTCCCTAAGCACCACGTCTGCATGTCTTTTAAATACCTCCAGGGATGGTGACTCAACAGCTTCTCTGGGCAGCCTGTTTCAGTGCTTGACAACCCTTTTGGTGAAGATTTTTTTCCTAATACCCAGTCTACATGTAACATGTTTTTAAGTTTAAACTTTGCACTGGAAAAAAAAAATTGGAAATTCAAGCTGTATTTGAAAGGAAAATAATTTGACTCAAAGCAGAATTTACTGTGCATTGCTTCTTTTTAGTAGTGTTCAGAAGAACATATAATGCTAAAATCTAAGAACAGCCTGAAAGACAAGCCTTTCAGAAGGTTGTTGGGTTTTGTTTGGTGTCACAGTCTCCCCTCTTTTCCCCTCCCTTTCAAATTCTATTCTTACCAAATCAAAATACAAACGCTCTACAGCAGTTGCAGAGCATTTGGACCATGGGGACTCTTGACACACAGGAGGTCATAGTTAAATTTTCTCTTACTTAATGAGTTTTCTATGAGCTTTTCATAGACAAACTAGCTTCATTAACTGTAAATGTTTCTGCTGGTCTTGGCAAAGCTAAAGAAATGTGAATAAATAATAAAAGATGTGTCCTGCACCATTAACAACTTTGTAAAGACCTAAGTAATTCCCAATTATATAAGCATTCAGATAGTTGCTTAGGTTGACCTACCTGAGGGTTGGTCCTTTGTATTTGCAAAGCCCAGACTTTTGCTTTCTAACTGAAGGAAGAGGAATGTATAGGAAAAAAATGTTTATTGAAGCCTCCTTAAGATATGTTGTTCATAATTAGGTGACAGCAACCATGAGGAAACCCTTGCATGTCAAGAGTGTCTACTAAGAATCAGAGGTGTGTTTGGACTTCAGACCATACTGCTCACATAAGCAAAGTGTTTGTGGGAATGTGTTCTGAAGCATCCGCTTAAAGATGTAAATTTGATTTTACTGTTTAATGTAGCACAGAATAAGATTTTTGTCAGTTTTGTGACCCTATTGCATATTTGTCACTTGGAGTATTTAGCCCAAACAGAGAACTTCATGGTTGTGCCATTTGTGCTCAACAGAAAAAAAAAAGTGCTGGGTTTGAATCCTTCTTGCCTTCTGTTTCAATTCTGAAGGTACATTAATTGTGTGTGTAAATAAAGATCACTGAATTTTGTTTGAGTGCTAAAGCAAGAGCAAATCTTCTCCATTGGGGATTTGTAATCATTGTAACAATAAATCAGTATATTAGTGTGACATTGTTCAGATGAACCCATGTAACGTGCCAGTAAGCCTGGCTTTGGGCAGTGATATTTTTTCTTCTGGTTTGGCCATTTTATTGAAAAGAATAAGGTGAGTTCTAAAGTCAAACTGATCAACTTGAGATAAAATAATAGAGAATACTGTTAACTCGAATTAGCAGTTTGACTTGGTAATATATGGGACCCTCAACTTCAAACAAGACTAATGTCCTATGGCATGAATGGCAGCCAGTTAGCTGAATCCCCACCAATTTTTAGGGTCAGCATTACTCCATGTTGTACTACTGCCTAGTGTAAACCATATTCACAGAATCACAGTCGTAGGGTTGGAAGGGACCTCTGGAGATCATCTAGTCCAACCCCCCTGCCAGAGCAGGGTCACCTAGAGCAGGTTGCACAGGAACGTGTCCAGGTGGGTTTTGAATGTCTCCAGAGATGGAGACTCCACTACCTCTCTGGGCAGCCTGTGCCAGTGCTCTGCCACGCTCAAAGCAAAGAAGTTCCTTTTCATGTTTAGATGGAACTTCCTATGTTCAAGTTTGTGCCCGTTACCCCTTGTCCTCTCGCTGGGCACCACTGAAAAGAGCCTGGCCCCATCCTCCTGACACCCATCCTTTAAGTATTTATAAGCGTTGATAAGATCCCCCCTCAGTCTTCTTTTTTCCAGGCTGAAGAGAGCCAAGTCCCTCAGGCTTTCTTCAGAAGAGAGGTGTTCCAATCCCCTAATCACCTTGGTAGCCCTTTGCTGCACCCTCTCCAGCAGTTCCCTGTCCTCCTTGAACGGGGGAGCCCAAAACTGGACACAGTACTCTAGATGTGGCCTTGATGGGCCAGTTTCCTCAAGCTTGAAGCATTGTTTAACTCTTACTGGAGACGTGTGTGCGTGCTGTGTAGAGGGATGGCAGTGAAGTTACAGTTGAAGGTACCAGTGATGCAAAGACAAGCTCTAGAAACTGTCTGGTGTATATACGTATATTTGTTAGAAAGGAACACGTGTTGTCTGCATAAGAATTCATGCTTTGTATCTGCTTGTAGCACTTCAATATGCCAGGGTTTTGGCTATAGGCTGAGTTGATAAGACTTGGAAAAAACACATTGAGAGTCATATCTCAACCAGCTTTCAAATGGAACTCTGGAATTAAGGTTTTTGAGGAGCCTGCCAGATATTTAAACCCAAACTCGTGTCTTGAGCTCTGTTACAAAACATTGGGAGTATTTGACTGATACTTTCCCTAAAGCCTTTGTGTAATATTAGCATAATTAAATGTGAAAATCCTTTTTACATTCTTGACTAGGTTTTGAGGTGGGTTAACATAAAATTCTGTAATAAAATAACTTTCTTTTTTAAGGGGAGCAGCAGGTATTTTATCTCACTTTTTAAAATGTTCATCAGTATTTTTTGATTATCACTGTTACCAGCAAATAATGTAAGCTGCAAGGAAGAGGTAAGTCCGTGTGCCTGATTAGGAGCTACTTAAGCCAGTGTATGTAATAAAGTATTTATTAAACTTATGCTGTGGGATTTCTTAAGTAGTCTGTTTCTAAGAAGTTTTGAGTCTGTTTTCATTGAAAAGGGGATTGAGGTTATTCTAGAAAGTTTTTGGAGGATTAACTTTGTGATTTAGAAATTAGGTCAATCTGGTTTAAATGTATTTTACATTGTATAGGTTTTTTTCTAAATGCACTGAATAATTCTTGTTGTACTCTTTTGTGTGATACAGGTGATACTGGCCAAGGAGCAAGAGCATGGATAAAACAAATTTTGAGTCAAGACATGTCATTCCAACATATAAAAGTAATTTACCCAACGGCTCCTGCCAGGTATTGTTTTATCTATAATAACTGTAGGATTAAATTAGTCTATTCCAGTACTGTAAAATACGCTTATGAATGTTGGCACAAACTGTCATAAGACTTCCTCCTTCTTTCTCATGTATATGCTTTTTGGCAAAACTGGAGCTCAATAGTGCATTGCTGCCCAAGGACTGTGATTTTTAAGTGATTAAGACTCCAAAGGGTTAAGACTTCACAGAAGTCACAGTCTCTAATTTAAATTCAAGTATTGTGCTCATAGTATCTTTCCATCTCCTTGATATAAAGAGAAGAAGATACTCCAGTGTGTGTTGTAATGGCATTATATAGCCATGTTCTGGATCACAGTCTTACCTATATTAATTCCTGTAAATTAACGACTAAATTATTCTGTTGTATTTAATGCCAGGTTTCAGTTCTGACAGTGGTCGGTCTTTTTGGCAAGTAGGATGTGAAAGATCTTCAGCTGCTGGAGAAAGGACTGGGAATTTAGAATTACGTATTCCTGCTAGTTCGAATCCTGACCCAACTGTTTCAAAGATAATTGAGTTCAGCATTTGCTGCGGGCACAAGTCTCATTATTAAATGACACCCTCTGTTCAGTGGTGGACCGTAAATACAGATAAATATATTTACCCCTAGGCATTTGAAAGTTAATGAGGTCAAACCTAAAGGCTAAAAGTTGGGCACCTACCTCCATATTTAGCTGTCTAAAGACATGACATATATTTCAGAGATGTTTAATTTTTCATAATATAAATTCATTTTTAAGTTGTCTGTGACTAAGTTAGGAAAATGTTTCCTTGAAAGGTAATGGGGCTTAAGTTTCTTTCTGAGTTTGTGTGTGAGTGTGGATGAATGCTGAAAAGAAAAGGAAACTGGTATTCTACACGGACTTTCGAGGTACAGAGGTTTGAAAGTCAGAAAAAAATTTCTTGGAGGGTATAAACAAGTATAATAGCAGATTTTGTCTGGCATTCACTAATACGTGAAAAAAAATATTCCTTGACCATGTATTTTTTATGGTCTACTTAGGCAGGAAAAGCAATTGAGAGATTGCAGTGTGAATGTACTCACTATGTAACAGAAAATCACGCCTGTGAGTGGAAGTCTTTGAAGCAGTGTGTTTTGGGTTAGTAGGTAGTGAATATGATTTTCTGTAAATAACATGCTTATTACTTCATTGATGAAAGGCTAAAGTGATGGCTAGAGTTATCAGTGGCACATCACACGTACTGACAGGCTCAATTTCTTCCATATCAGCACAGCAGTTAACTGGAGAAATGCAGGAGGTTTTGCTTCCCTATGAAATGATCTTTCTTCACATGTTATATGCAGCCACAGCAGCTCAGACCACATCTGTTAGGCCAGTGCTTCATTTTTATGTCCCGCTGCACTTCTGGGATCCAATCGTTTTCTCATTTGTTTTGGTTTCTTTGTATAACTACAGATGTAAACTATGTATAAATGATTAACTAGCAAGATCTCCTGACTCAAAGGAGTGGTGTTTATGGGGAATTTGTTTTTATCTTCAGACTTTGGATTTCAGTATTTTAGTAAACAGATCGGAAGACAGATACTGTTGTAATTAAAAGTTGTGAATAAACAGTTAATTCCACTCCCTTGACTTTTTTTTTTAAGTGGAGGTTGCTCTTGTTCTTCCCTAGAGCAGATAGAGGTCACGCATGAGTTGATTCAGAAGTGGTTTTTAACAAAACTGTGAAAAGTTGTATATTCAAAGAATAAAAAATACCCACGCTGTTTGTCTTTGACTGGCAATCCGAAGGACGCTTGGGAATGTTATTGTACAGCCCTCTGTTGCTGATAAGCACCATTAGCTGACATATTGAAATAAAACAGATGCCCTTAAGTACTATAATGTTTGTCACTGTTTGCAGCAATGCCGAAGTGAAGTGAAGATATGTATTATTGGTTGAAACCGAAATAACAGAAGCCTTTACAGACCCATTTCATTCAAGTCCAAAACACACTATGCTTTTTGAAGCATTTGTAATGGTTGCTCTCCTTTCTTCCATAGAAAGGAAAAACAAGGCCTAGAACATCCAAACTTGAATGGCAGACATTAAAATAATTATATGTGCATTAGGAACTTAAATATATGGTCTGGTCTTGTGTGTGTATGTATATGTGTTTTGATAAGAATTCATAATGCTTCTGGCACCAACGTGGGAATTCAGAATCCTTGATAATAAGACCTATAGCCAGATGGTTACAGGTGCGTAGATATGCTGAAGAAGGTTCTGATGCAGTCTGTGGTCATGTAGAGACAGAGCAATATGCTGGGGGAAAGCTGCGCTGGTGTGACTCCTGGTATTAACTCCTGGCACGGAGGCTGGTGCAACCGGCAGAAC
>VYZM01015626.1:6728-35639 GCA_013398915.1 Dromas ardeola
CTTGATATTGTTGCACAATTCCATCTTCAGATGTGGATAGGCAAAAGTGCTCTCTGAAGGGATGTCTCATGTTGTTCCATATTGAGGATTTAACAAAGGGAAGGATATTATTAAGGGAAAGGGAAAGTGTGGTGTTTTGTAGTGCTATATAACATGTTAACATAGCACTTGCATTAATAAACTGGGGAGAAAGTGGATAGTAGACATGTCTGTTGCGATGACATAAATAGCTAACGCAACATCAATGTTTTGGAAAAAAAATAGAGAAGAAAAATAATGGTAATGGGATGAAATGCAATGCAGAATAAGAATACAACCTCATATTGTCAAATGTACATTGTCTTAAATCAACCAGGCATTTCTGTTTGAAGAAGAATTATTTGATTAGAGGGAGCTGACTAGAGGAGTTACTTGCTCTGGAACCAAAATTAACTTCAATAATAACTTCAGTACAGAGAGGAGACTTCTAACAACTTTTACTGATGACATAATGCTGGAATATTTCATCAGTATGGGAGATGAATGTGTGTTTATTTGCCCAATACACTTCCTTTCAAGTCACCCTGGATACATGAGTAACAGCAACTCTGCTTTGTAGTACGCACATACAAAGTGATGCACACTGGAATTAATTAGAAAAGTTTCTGCTAGCTGTATCAACTGAAAAAAAGTGTGTATGTTTCTTCGAATCATGAGAAAAGTAAATGAAATTTTAGGACATATCAAATGAAATGTCAGTATAATACTAGGAAGTGTTTATGTAATGGTAGCAAAAGTTGATGAGACATATCTGAAATTTGAAATATTGGCCATTAGTGAATGTTATTTCACACTAGAGTCCGAAGGTGATGAGAAGAGCCTGCTCAGGGAAGTAGAATACTGTCAAACAAGTAGAAACTAGGTGATTAAGACAGTTTCTTCTGGAATTATCCTTTATGAGTCACCTAGCCAACACTACAACAATCAGATTAGCTGGTGGAAACAAGACAGCAAGGCATCATTCATGTTCTCCAGAAGTGCTTCATGCATTCACTCTGTCCTGTGGGTTGTAATCTCTGCCAAGACCAAATCTTGCAGAATCATCCACCACAGTCTACCTCTCCACAGAAATTCAGAAGTTATGGCCAAAGCATGAAAGAGTGAACAAGAGTCACTGAAAATAACATAAACACATAAAATTCAGTTTGCTTGTTTTCAGCTACTAGGCAGAGGCAACAAAAGTGAAAAATCAGGATCCAAATGTTGAGGTTTACACATTTGTGCTCTTCCTGTCTGTCAGTGCTATCAAAGGAACATCTTTCTTATCAGTTCCCATAGTCATATCTGATGCTCTCTGAAGACTTATCATCTTCCTTAAGATACACCTGATACTTTTTAAACCAAGAAACAGGGTCTGTTTTGATTTCTCACAAGTTCTGACACACATGTAAGAGGGTGGATTTCACAAGCAGACCAGAGAAAGCTGACACAGGAATTGCTAAAGGAAAATACCTAGATCTCATGTATCATTGAAAATCACAGTGCAAGCCTTCCTAATACATTTTATATTTCATGGATTACATGGATTGCTCCCCTTTTCTGAAGCCTGATCTGAATAGCAAATACTCAAATGTTCTTCTGCTCTGAAAAACACCTTTCTTGAGCTCCTCTGATCTACATTTGCTCCTGCATATACAAATTTAAAGTCAAAATGGCTTCTTTCATTTCTGCTCTGAATACATTTTAGAATCTTTTAGTATGATAGAGTCCATTTATTTCTGGGAGAGAGAGTACAAATGTAGTGGTTCTGTCATCAACAGACCTGTTCATGGGGATTCCATGGAGGAGACGATTCCGTTCCCAGTTACCTCTGTGCAACCTGTTAAATGAAAAAACTGTAAAGGCAATGAAGTCACCTATGTATAACTGAGAAAACTGTATGATATGTGCCAGAAATAGAATAGCTTGCTGTTTCAGCAACAAATTATCTCCAAGCAACTCAAATTGGACTTGTTCAGGAAAAAAGATTCTGGGATTATCATCTTTATAGCTTCATTAGAGAAGGATTATATTTGAGCAGGGAGGGAAGGAATAGCTTTGGAAAAAACAAGGTAGTACCTTTTTATTTACCCCAACATGCTAAGCACTAGCAGCCAATCCACTCAGCTACCTAAAGCATTGCAAGATGAACGTTAAATGTTGTCTATATCTCCTTCAGTGTGCCTTTTGATGGGGAATGTCACACACATATTATTCTGTACCTACTGTTTTCACTTCCCGAGTGATTTTTCTTTCATTCTGCTATTTGTGCAAAGGAGTGCAGTGGAGTAAGTTTAGGGGCAAAAATGGCTAAGCAAACCAGCTACTCACAGATGTCTCAAAAATGAGTTCTGAAGCAGACCTTGAATTCCCGGAGAATTGGCTCTGACATCTTCACTAACCTCAGTGCAAAGCTGTTCAGAAAACAGCAAGATGTTCAGAGCACTCACAGGGTGTACCAGCCTGCTGGGGCACCTCCAGAAATGGGTGCTGCCCCGCTGAATTCTGAGAGATATCTCAATCAGCTATCAGAGTTGTATGTAAACTATACAGGCTTCCTAAGTTATCAAGTATCTTTTTGTTAAAATGTGTGCTTTACATCCCGTGATAACAGCATTCTATTCCCTGAATCCCACCTCTGCTGGGCTTATTAAATTCAACACAAATAATTATACCTTGAGGCTCTGCTTCTGTGGTGTCAAAGATTCTTAATGATTTTATAGTCGAAAGGATTTCGTGGGGGTTAAGGTCGGTGCATTTGCCTCTTCCCTCTGGAAGTTCCACAGGAGTTTTAGATCCTGTTGCAACTTCCAGAAGAGTGTGAGCTTTCTAGATCTGTTTGCTCATGAGAGGTGGGGACAAGCACAGCCCAGGTATTCATTGCCCAGAGTATGGGCAGTACCCACCCTCCTCTGCAAGGAGGAGATGTTCTGAGAAGTCATGAAAGCAAAAACGAAAGCATCCTCGCAATCCATTCCCATTAAAAGGAAGCACACATTTCTTCTTAATGCAACCTTGTCTCTTAGAGCTCTCTTTCTAGGCCCAGGTAATGATGATTGGGACCCTCTGTATTGATCCAGCTAGGCTTACTGTGGCTACATACAGATAACCTATCTTTTATTGTCTTCCCTTCAGCTCTTCCCCTACACACTTAGAGTTTCTCAGGCAGAACCAATATGTGCAAGGTCACTTCTTTCCTTCATATTTTCCCTGCATGACTAGGAATAGCACGATCTATGTGCTATTTTCGTTGGACAGAATTTTCAACAGGCTCAGACTTACATCTTTTAATCGCTCAGCTCGTTCACCGTTGTCACTGTGTGTCAGCAATTGTCTCATTTATGATTTACAGGCTCTGCCTTCACATATGCTCTGTTATTTATATATAGTTAGAGGGTGTGCATACATATATGTGTGTGTGAACATATGCAGTGGGTGTATATAAATGCAAGCATACACGCATGTAAGTGGGTGTATGTACACACACATAATATATAAAACGTCACGCCCACACTGAAGGCAGCATTTTCTCAAGAGAACATTGCAGCAGAGTTGGGTGAGGAAAGGAGCCTTCCTTCTCACAACAGGACTGAGACTGACTGCAATGCACGACACAAACAGTCCTTGTTTCCCCCAGCTTTCTCTCTCTGTGAGGGGCAAACACTGGAAGCAGTTTTTAGCTTGTTCAAGGACACAGTATTTACAAGATACCTATTTTTTATGGCACTGGTCAGCACCAACCTGGTCAATGACATTCAAGGGCAACATTACTCAAGCCAATATAACTCTTACTTCATTGGCAAATGCAAATCAATTTGAGTGCTTTTCTTCCCTTTACTTCCCAGCTGAGGTGCTGTCTTGCAATGTATATACATAAACAAGTGTAGTCAAGCATGTGGGATTCTCAGTGTTGCCACACAAAAAGGACTCAAGATAGAGATGTGGTAGTTCGGGCTGCCCAGCTCTGCAATGGTATTTGTTTCCCATTTAGGGGCAGGTTGATCCTCTGAGAACTATCAGAACTATCAGTGTATAATATTCTTTCTGCTGTAAAATTATTTCACATTTCAAAGCCTCAAAAAATAATTGGGAAACAGAATCCGTGTTTTTAAGTCAGATACACAAGTAAGTTGTAACTTGGGAGAGTTTCACAAAGTGGATTATTTTTTTTTTTTGTAAAACAGCATATAACTCACATTCAGAACTGAGACTTTGATTTCCAGCATGCTGAATCTTCTCAAGAACAGGTAGTGCTATATAAAGATTTGTCACTGGGAACTGCTGGGGAAAAGATGGGTGACATATCTGTAATCTTGATTCAGAGCTTTGTTTAAATGTTATCAAATTAAAAGCCATATTGGGAAGCAAATTGGAAAAGTATTATCCATAAACTCTCTGTGAAAAAAACCCTAGCCTTTCATTCTCAAGAAATCTACCTAAATACCACATTTTTACATCACATAACTTGATAGTTTTATTGACTAGAAAGCTGTTGTGTTGGGGAAAACATGCTGTTTTATTGATTTCCAACAGCATTTCTCCATAACTAAAATCACAGCATGGCTGTGTTTCATTCAATACAATGAGGTTTAAAAATTCATCTGTTTGTCAGAATTGAATACTAAACTACTTGAATAATTTTTCTTATTGCATTTGCTGATGTTAGCAGCATTTGTTGGACAGGTTTCATCCTCATATGTAAACAGTATTAAAAAAAACTAACTGCAAATAAAATCCAAACTTGTGTCTACCTATAAACATAACAGCTGAATATCCATCATAGCTCTTCCATTGTAACTTCAGAAATTCATAGCATAATGTCTGAGTAGTTCAGTTTTTTCCTTTATGAGAAAGTAAATAACCCTCCCACTTACAGATGCCAGGCAGTGCTGAGGGCTAGGTGGCACACAAGTCACTCATTAATCACAGTGAAGTTACTTGCTTCAGTTCAGGTGCAGAAACACCTGAATGAAATGCGGCAGCTTCTGATGCAGAGGAGATGAAATTATATTTGATGTGACCTTGTATTCTGTGACTCTATTCACTTTTAAGCATGATCTGTGCACTTCCTCTGCATAGACCTGCTTCAAAATTCGTGGATTTCTTCCACAAAAGTGATAAGAAAGAACTTTTCCTAATTCCATAATTCTTTAAAATTACTTTTTACTCAGACAGCCATAGAATTTTTTATTTGTCTTTAAAAATTAGTTTACTCTGAAGCTACAACCGCAACTTTGTATTAGTACTATTAGAAAATCATTGACTGGAGGATAAATTTAAGATTCCCATCTTCCACCAATTGTGCATGTCTATGTCTTATCTTTCCTAAGTTTCTGTTAAAGATCCATGGGTTTATATTTTTTCCTTAAAAGACACTGCCATCATAACTCTGCTATAACGTTACTTTTTTTTAAATTACTGACATGTTACTTTACTCTAATTTAAGATAGTTTTAATATATGGGACACACACCAAAGAGAGGCAGGGAAATTACGAAATGCCAAGATAGACTGGGTACAGTGCAATTAATAATATTTGATTTAATTTATATTGGAAGTATATTATAAGAAGAGGAAAAAAGTTCTTTAAATGGTTACCTTTCTATCCTAAAAATGACAAACAAGACATTTCAGGTTCTGGAAAGTTGGTCCCTAAAAGTCCCTACTGTTTTTCCAAAAGGTAAAGAGAATTTATCGGGTTCAAGTGTAGCCTACATTTCAATTTCAAACATAGTCCTTTGTATGTGACTGATGCTTACTGATATGAGTAAAGATGACGTTCTCTAACCCAGTGCTGACTAGAGTACAAAGAGACATGTTAGAACACTCTGCAAGTCGCAAGTGTTATGAAATATTCATTGGACACTTCAAGAGTTGTTTTATTTTTTTCCACATGAAAGTGCTTTTCTTGTTGTTAGCTGATCTTCTCCAAAGCTAGCAAAAAGGTATTTGCTAAGACTTGCTTTTCCTTCTCTAATGTTACTCATTGAAATGAACAAAATAATTTGCAGTGTGTTAATTGTTAACTCATGATATTTAATAGTGTCACAATTTTTGCACACAGATACATTCTTGCATGATTAAGGCACAGTAGATTAGACACCAGATGTCTGACGGAATCTTATCTTATTACTAATTAATATTAGACAGGATAAGAGTCATTAAACACACCCAAAATCCCATCTTTTTCATGCATACCTAACTGTAAAATGTATATGTCAAATTTTTGTGAACCAGCAGCTAAACTGACAGACAAAGCTGGTAACTCTGCTTTTCAAGGCTAAAAAAGAGACAACACATTTTTTTTTCTTTTTTCTTCAGAACATCTGCCTTTACAATAGAAAGGTTGAGTATAATGACTATTTTCTATTATTTTACTGAAAAATCTGGCAAACCAATGCAGTTGTATGAGCCACGATATGTATATGCAACTGTTTAAAACCACTGTTTTTCTACTTTCCAAAGATTCCTGTTCATTAGTGAAAAAATCACATGGAATTAAAACTGGCTAAATATCAGTTTCTATTCAGAGTTTAGGAGTTAAAGAACACATAGGAATAGTTAGAGGTGGTAATGCAATCTACAGAACTTACAGACATTCATTGATCTTCTCCATATTTGTACACTGTGTTTAAATTTGGGGGCACAGTCAGCAGTGGGATTTTTCCAAGTGAGATACAGCTATAAACCAAAATACCTACATGCCTTGTGTTTATATAGAGATTTAGAGAAGGTATTTTACATGAGCTTAAATAACATCCTACCAAAACGTAATGAACTGAGTTCATTTTTTATTTGCTGAGAATACAGGCTGCATCAAGATTTTCCTTTTGACATTTCTTTCCTATAACTTCCAAACCAATAAACTTACCTAGGTTCATAGGAAAGTTTGCTGTCCACAGTAAATCTTTTGATGGCTTGTGGCTAAGCTTTGACAATTGGATGCTGACTGCAGCACTACACCCTGAAGAAGTAGAAGGATCTTATTACCCCATTGCTGGAGCAGATCAGTTTTGCTAATCTGGGGGTGCGTAAATTTTGTGATTCACATCATGGATGACCCCACACATTGCTGGACATATCTGCACAAGAAACTAGAAATAAAAACTCTATTTCATCTCCCCTACTCCTTTCAAAATGCTAATCATCAGTCCAAATGGACAGCAGATCTCCTCTTTTTGGCTAAGCCATTAGTTGTCCTGAATTTAACAGAAGAATAATATTAAGGGAGCTAAAAATATTATGAGGTTTACATAAGAATATTTGAGTAAAAATTAATACCTTGGACTTTCCTAAGAAGTAAAGTTAAGCCCAGATTAAAACCAAAATTAAGGTAACAGTAGCAGGTAGACAAAAAGAAAGTATACATGAAAATAAGTCCTCCAGATCCTGAACAAATATTTCAGCATTTGTTGTGTGGGCTGATTTAACTTCATTGTATAAAAAATGCCCTGTGAAACACACTAAGAAAATGGTATGAAGTAGCAAAGAGAAAATTCTAAGCTTGTAAGGAAGAGTTCATTTTTGAGGATACTGCACCAATACACCATACCAGCAGCTGAGAATCTGCTCCTTTTAGAATAGTCATTGATGACCAGAATATCCAGAATCAGACGTAGTTTTGTCAGCTATACCCCAATGAAAACAATAACAAAACTTCAGAATTTTCAAAACCTTACTTTTTTTTTCTTTTTTTGCATCTTACCCAACTACCACAGTCCTTGAGTGCTAACAAAGCCACTAAAAAGCAAAAACAATACAGCTCATGATGCTATGCTCACTCTTAAAAACAAGCTAAAGTTGTTGCTATTCATTTCAATTAGAATGGCAGAATTATTTCTCCTTTTACAAAAATATTTCTAAATAAATTGTATTATTGCATGTTTTTCTTCTCAATAATTGTCTCTTGTTTTTTAAGAGACACATTATGACTTCATTTGGCAATAGGCATGCAAAAACTTTTTGACCAACTGAATTAAATGTCACCTGAAAAAGTAACATTTGCAAAAGAGAAGATGAAAAAGGAAAAGCTGACTCCACCAATAATATTGACGAAAAATCCATCCAAAATCTGAATACTGACCAAAAAAAAATTTATTCAGAACCATATCCAAACTTGAATGTCTTTAGTATACAGAATAGACTGAATTTTGTTTCAAGATTTACCAAATGAATATTCTTTTCAAAATTAGTAATCTGCCTATCTC
The DNA here is from genome assembly GCA_013398915.1 of Dromas ardeola. Classification (NCBI taxonomy): domain Eukaryota; kingdom Metazoa; phylum Chordata; class Aves; order Charadriiformes; family Dromadidae; genus Dromas; species Dromas ardeola. The sequence goes on from VYZM01015626.1 coordinate 14,953, forward strand.
CAAAGTCGTCATACTTATTATAAATTCAGCTACTATTATTCTAAATAGAATACCCTCTTTCTCACATTATTATTTCAAATACAATAGCCTCCACACACAAAAGAAGCATTAATGTCATTAGTAAAAACATTTCTCTATCTTTCGGATTTGCTTCCTTTTTTCTGTAAGGTTGTCAGGACACCCAGCTAGAATCTGACGATGTGAACACCTGTAATATGCTGACGAAGTAATAAGTGAAAGTGATGTTTAGGAAATTATATGATGAAAAGATTTAGGGCTTCATACTTATTTAAAGAGTTCACTTACATGAGACTTGCCCTTGTAGGGAGAAGAATCTAGCTATGGAAGCAAATTAAGAGCACACAGTATTCCAAAGAGGTTCAGTTGCATGCAAACAAATTCTTCATTCTCCCTCCAATGACTATGTGAAAAGGACAGTGTATGTTTTTGAATGTTTCCACAAACTGGTATGTATGGAAAGGAGAATATTTTTTTCATGTCATTTTTCAAGAATTATCTTGCTTAGGCCTGTATTTCCCCTCTACTTTCTTACTCAAGTTTGGGTTTCGCATGGAACAATCACAAGAATGCTTCTTGTTTGTTCACATTGCATTTCCTGATAGTCATATTTACTGTTGTATGTCTTTCAGAGTCCTCTTTCCCATATCCACACAGTTGGATTTTTAGCATGTGTGAGAGGCAACTGAGTATAAATAACAATATCTACCAAGTTTGTAAAATATTCTTTTCTGTACTGAAGCATAGCTACTTGTGAACTAAGATGGTGCATTTTCTTATTAATTCTACTTTTTAAAGAACAGAAAATGAAGATGACATTTTTAGTCAGAATCTGGCAGACTACATGTTACTGACCACTAACCAAAAGGATATTAGGAATAATTTGTATTTTAAAGCATAGTCAGACATTCTCTTATGTCCTCAGTGTTTTTTTCTGAGTTGCAGTTCTGTTACCCATTGTCCCTTTCAACAGCTGGAATACACAGTACAGCTGCCCTGAGCCTGTTTCCCAGTTTTCTTACATAGCTTAAATTCACAGTTACCCAGAACCACATGAAGTGGGTGAAGCTCCTCTTTTGTAATTTAGCATCTCAAAAGACTTATGACTGACATGAGCAAACTGCCTTTGCAAAGCATTTCTAAGTATAATAGTACTTTACTTGACAAATAAAGCACAATGTCAGCACTACTAAATGCAATGTCCATTACTTTCAATTAACTTTTCTTTAGGACTCCCTGGAGATCCCACCCATGTTCAGTCACGAGTTTTCTTTATCCTGTATGGCTCTGAATGCAGACAGCCCTCCTTCATTTTAAGCTATTGTGCCTCAGTCCCTATTCTTTTACAACCTTTCCTTTTTCTGTCAGTCTCAGCCTGTAGACAGGCTACAATACCAAGGCAGTACCCTTTCGGCTATACAATTCTCCTTATGGGTCAGGTTCTGACACTCAAACCATAACAAATTAGTTTGGTCAATCAGCTGTCATATGCAGAATTTTTCCCCACAGCTTTTGTAAACACAGACTTTTAAGTACTCTTTTGCAGTTCATTGCCCAGATTCTGATAACATTTCATCTTTATTTTCCTGTGTACTTTGCTTTACCATTGGCAAATTTTACCCAGTTAGAGCTCTTCAAAGTTTTCCTACCAAGATCGTTCTCTAAAACCATCTCTGTAACCATATCCCTCTCACTGAATCCTTCTCTATTGCTTTTTATGTCAACCATAAACTGCTTATCTTCACTTTTAAGATATTTCCATTACTCCTAAACTAGTCTCCTTCTATCATCTTCACTGTTGAAATGTTCAGTACAACTTGCACATCCCATTTGCTTGTAATGAAAAATAACAAATCACCAGGACCAGATGGTATTCACCCAAGAGCTTTAAAGAAACTCAAGGATGAAATCGCCAAGCTACTAACGGCAACATGTAATCTCTCATTTAAAACTCTGTCAGTGTCATAGGATTAGATGGTGGCCAGCATGCTAAAAGATTTTTAGGGAAGTCGTAGGGAACATCTTGGGAATCACACACCAGGAAGCCTGATGTGCATATTAGACAGACCAATAGCAATTATTCTAAAGAATAATTATAAGCTACATAGCTAAATATGGTGTATAGAAGAGCATCAATGTGGCTTCTGCACAGGGAAATAATGTCTCACTAATCTATTGCAATTTCTTAAAAGAGGCACTGAACACAAGGTAGATCAGCTGGATTGCAAAAGGCATTTCATACAATCCCTCATTGATGTCTGACAAAGAAGCTAAGGTAATTTTGGAATAAAAGTAAACATACCCCTATACATATGCAACAAAACAAAAGATAGAAAAGAAAAAGTAGGAAGGAGCTCACTAGTGGAATCCCACAGCAGTCTGTATTGATCAGCATATTTGCATGTGATCTGGAAAAGACAGTAACGCTACTATGCTTTCCAGGCTGGTAAATTCAAGGGCTACTTACTAAAAGCTGGATGAAAGCCTGAGTAATGGGGTAAAATGGCAAATGAAATTCAGTGCAGGTAAATGTAAAGTAATATCTACAGGAGAAGAAGTCCAAATCTTATGTAACAGGTTAGAATATAGATTATTAGCGCTGAGAAGAAAAGTCTTGAATTTATAAAAGCTGGTTTTTGAAAACGTTGACTCAATACTTAGTAGTCATTAAAAGGGCAACAAAAGTGCTAGGAGTCAGTCAGTATGAAAGTACACAGAGGAAAAATGAAAAGCTTTTTTATGCCTCTCTGTAATTTTCTGTTGTGCTAGTAACTCTGAACGCTGTCCGTAGTTCTAACTTCTTCATATTGAAAGAGATACGGTAGAACTCGAAAAGCAGTACAGAAAAGTAACAGACAGTCAGTCACACATGAAGTGATTTTTATATAAGGACCCTTCAGCTACAGAAGACGACTGTAAAATCTGGAAAGGTGTGATCGGGAATGTCTCTTCCAGTGCAAGAATGAGGCACAATAAGTTATTTTAATATGTTCAAAGATAACTCAAGGAGGTACTTCTTCCAGTAGCTAAGGTGTGGAAACACGGTGAGGGTTCAAAATGTGCAGGTCTTCAGATAGTCATTAAGCAGGTTCAATACAGAAAAATTGTTCAAGTCATACCTAGGTAAGATCTCTCTTGGAAAATTCCTTCCCAGAGTCTGGGAGAGTACTCGTGAGAAGTTAATACTGTGCATTTTTTCTGTTCTTGTAGGCAACCTTATTAACAACAAGGACAGGATAGCACACTCAGTATGGTCATTCCTGCGTTATTAAGTGTTCAGGAAAGTCCTTTTTCCACCATCCTGTTCCTCGCCCTGGGGAGACTTGCCCATGAACACTGTTGAAGCCATCTCAGGATCTTTCCCTGAATCTGTGCTTTTCCACAAGTCCTATAAAAGAACTTGACAGGCAAGCAGGCAGTTTACGTGCTGAACTTTGCCAATTACAATGACCTGTTTCTTTGTCTTCTACTAACTTGTCTGTCTTGTTTTATGCTTAGATTGTGAGCCCTTTTGAGTAGTAGCATTTTTCTCATCTGTGCTTGTGCAGCACCAAGCAGCAAGGGACAGCAGTTTCTGACTAGGGATTCTAAAAGTATGAAAATTGTAGTAATTAATGTGAAGAAGAATATCAGAAATGAATTTTTAAATGTGTAAAATAGTTTAGTTTAGGATTCACAGCTGTGTGGATTTGTGGTTTCAAAACATGTAAGATTCATTGAACTGGGGGTGAGAAGAAGCTGAGTAGCTTCCTTCATGATAAACATGCATTAGAACAATAGAAGTTCCTTAAGGAACTTCTGTTATGGAAGAGGCACTGAATCTTTCTTCAATCAAAGGGGTTTATGTATATTAACTCTTTGCCAACTTTAGATACACTAAGTATAACCAGGAAGAAACTTGAATACAAAGAACTAAAAATACAATTTTCATTGAATGTTATTCCTGAACCACAGCTAACGTGGTTGCTTTTGTATTGCTTTCTCCCCTAAGTCCAAAGTCCTCTAAACATAAGAGTGGAGAATGTAGCTTCAGGCAAACTCCAAGCCATTCACACAGTCTTTTATTGAAACAGAGAGGCTGCTGTTGATGTCTCTACCACAAAGCTGTCGTTGTTTACAATGCTGAACTATCGTGATTTGGACAGTGTTCATACACATATTTTGTTGTGTTTATGTGGCATCCTGAAGTGTGCCTAATAGAACAAAATATGCCAAAAAGCCTGGGTCACTTTATTCAACAAAAATTAGCTTATTAATGTGAAAGGCTTCTTTAACAACAACCAAACATTTATTCATCTTCCAATTACTCAGCTCAGAACTTGCTATATGCATAAGAATAGCAGGGGAATATGCTGCTCTAGATGTTACTCCTTTCAGATTCTATTAAAACTGTAATAGTGTGCTTCCATTATACATTTTCCTGTATATTTCAATCAACATGTCACTTAGCTGCTGCTCCTGAAGCGTACTTAATATTTTCATTAAAATCAATAAAGCCAAGAAATGACAAGGGTGCAGGTGGATGCAAGCAATTAAACTCCTCCTATATGTAATGTTAACTAGCAGTTGGAAAAAGAAGCTTCATTCACCACCTGTCCCTTTCCTTTTGAATGGCAGCTAACAGAAATCCACTTAGCCAGCGTTTGTCTGCTTATTTTGCTGACAGATGATGTGAAGAAGTAGGCAGTTATAGGGCCAGTAATTCAGAATTAATTTTCCCTTCAAAAGAGTGATGTGGACAACTGAGTGCAGTAATGGTACCTGCTCAGAATTCAGGGGGTAAACAAGATAATTTGAGATGATGGGAAGGAAATAAAAGCTCTTTAAAGGTTTGCTCCTCACATGGCTCTCAAAGGCACACACACTAGCACTTTTTATCTGCCTCAAAAGAAAGTCAGAAGAGTTAATCATTGAAGTATTAGCCTGATGTACTTTTGTGTGTGGTAGGATTGAAAAGGAAGAAAATAAAATAAGAGACTGAGGATTGTGCCCCACCCCAATATTAAAAATACACGATAGTGAAAGACAGCACCTAAGCCACACAGCGATTGTTTATCAATCATATTTTCAGAACATGCTGCAAATTAAAGGGAGCTGCTGGCTGTATATGGGCTGCATATTTGTGGTAAAGGGAAGTCACCATATCTTCAATCACCCAGCGACATTTTTTTAACTTGTCACCTGTGTGGCACTAACCAGAGTAGATCTCATTACTAGGAGAAAAATGCAGTGTGAAAAGCAACATTGCCTACAGAGGAGCCAAATGCAGTGATTAAATTCCTAAGTGTGCACAAGTTTATGTAGAAACTGGAAGCCACCAGTCTGCACCCACTGTTCCAGATGTGCTGTTAAGGTTGATGACACACGCACATACTCACAAAGAACCAAAGCAGGATCTAAAAACTTTTGAGCAAATTGAACGTAAGGGTAGATTCACCTGGGTATTTCCTCTCTCTGTACTATAACTACATATACAGGCATGACCAATTCAAGAGGACTGTCAAAAAGAAAGGGAACCTTCTCAGCAACTTCTGTTGCCACAAAAGGAATCAAACTTGCGGTCTTTCTTTTTAAAGACCTTCAGAGCAGTGTGGACTGCTCTGTTACTACAGGCACGTGAACTTGAAATTGGATATTCCTATTGATCTCTGGCTTTCTGACTCCTGGATCTGGTTCTAGAAGGAGTTAGTGGGACCATTGATGGGACAAGTGCCTGACCAGGCTGTATTTGGAGTCTGATGTCTCATAACCTTCCTTTCATCTCTCTCTGGCATTCAGTCCTACTCTGTCACACAGTATCATTATTACTTGTCGGCTGTTTACTCTGCACACTAAAAGCTACAGCCTACAAAATATATGGGGGTACTTAGTTCCTAAGTAATATTTGCTGTGACTGCACTCTATAAGAGTCCAAGAAAGGGAGTGGACTAATCTTCAGTACACTCCATGATTCAGTCTTGTTCATCTTATATATGAGGGATTTTTGGGACTCAGACTCTTGTACCAAAATGTTAAAGAGCAGTCCAAGCTCAGGCTCCTCACAAAACCCAGCTGCTTTTGTGCCTGTCATGCACAGTCAGGCCTTTCCAGGGAAGACTACCTGCTTTTCAGGTTTACAGCAAAGTATAGTGTCGGTAACTTGCAGAGCTGGAACGTTCGCAGTTGTGGGGACTGAGTGAAGCTCATGTCCAAGCTTCTTTCTATCACGCCTGCCTTCCTGTGCACCCTGAAGCTTGGGTATGCCTAGAATGGGCAGTCAGTAGGCACCAACAGCGGCTCCCCAGGGTTGCAGCAGGGCTGTACCTCATTAATGGCCAAGCTGAGCAGCTGCTTACTGTAACCACAATGGTAAGTCCATACATACACTCCTCTTACGTACCAGACACTGTGTTCATGGGCTGTGCTTTACGACAATGCAGTGCTCGGTCTTAGTAGGGTGGCCTACCTCCAACTCCATCACCACTCTGCCTCACTTCGACTTACAGTACAGGCTGCGCAAACCATCTTTTCCTGCAAATCAGATGACAACATACATGAAATATGTGATGAAGTGTTTCTCTTTTCTTTACTTCTTCCTCCAGTCATGGTACTCTCCTTTTTTACATCAGAGCTTAAATCAGGACCCAGTCCTCCAAAGATTTGTAGATTGCTTTCTGTAAAGCTTATAACAAGTTGTCCAGGGAGGAGTGCAAACATGTCATTTTAAACATGTACAAATATCTCTGCAGGATCAGAGCCTTTGTTTGCAAATCCCTTGTTGTGCAACTCATGTGTTTCATTTATTTGAGGAAAACTTCAGTACATTCTGAGATCTGTTAAAATAATAACACTTTTATAACCAGCTTTAACAGAATGACTACTATCCCCTCTCATGTTTTCCTGGAAAAGAATAGGCCTTAAACATTGGTTAGTTGAAATATATCACATGAGTTCATTCTATAGGGCAGCATACTTATCGTATGATGGCCTAGGCTGTCCCCAGCTACAACATTCCATGTAATACACACTCATTCATCATTCATATGGGGCTTATTTCAGATATACATTGACAAGACTGACAACAGAATCTGGCCCAGTTTATGTACGAGAGTCAGGTGATACGGAGTTGCTATGGTAATGGCTTTTGAATAGCAGGGTAACTACTTCAGATAAATCCTATATCTCCTGACATCAAATTAAATCTGTTCCTGTCATGTTCCTCACTGACTTGTTGAACTTAAAAGCAGAAATGCTTATTCTGCAAAATAGACCCACTTTATTAAATCTGATCTTACTATTGTATCTGGTAATGCTCATCTTGTGGCTCTGTACAGTTTTGCTGTTCTATGTTTTTGAAGAGAAGTCTATGTGTATGGATTGCTTGCATGATCCCAAAGTAAATTTGGATCTCATCAGTATCAGAAGTTTATCAGCTATTTGTTTTTAAGCTACTGCTAACATGAAAGTCTGTGAATTTTTTGTTTATCATCATAGCCATAAGACTGTCTTCCTAAAAGTGGTTAAGTGGAGAGAATTGATGAGCACTGAGATGCAATCTGATATCAGACCTTAATTATACCTTTAGAGACAGAAAGACTGAAAAGTGAAATGTAATTGAATTGAACACCTGATCCAGCTACAATCAAAACAAAAATGTATTTTTTCACTTGTGTATGACTATGTAAGAGACTGGTTAGTAAAAAAGAGAGAGTGGTAAAAAAAAAATATCTTTATAAACCTGTGTGTAAGCATGAAGTTGTATTTGAATATGCAGGATATTTTCTCATACTCCATCTTTTATGACTTCTAGACAAATATGGGGTTTCTTAACATGCAAATCAGCTGGTCTAAATCAATCCTGAGCTGAGGAGTGGCTTCTCAGCAAAAGTGTTCGTACAACAAAACCTAGTAGAGAATTTAAAGCAAAACTGTAAGCACAACTGTACACTGCCTCCATTCGTTTGCTGTGCATGACAAGTCTCTTGTTACTGCCTGTTTTCCCCAGCTAATTTATTCACTTCATACACTTGTCCTGCAGCACTGAGCATTTTTTTAGTAAATTTATACCAATCCCCATCGTTCTCTAGCAGTGAGTTTCCAACAGAGAGTTAGGCATATAATGGTACTTTCAATCGCAGATGAAAAAAAATATGAGCTGTGACATACAACAGACATTTTGTTCTTATTCTTTTGAAGCCTGTTATGACGAACCATTTTTAACATATTTTTCTACTCCTTTGTTGTTTTTAATAGTGGCTGCAGGTTAAGTGACAAAATTTACCTTTAATTCTTCTTGTTTTCACTATTCTCTCCTCAAGATTCAGGACACTATTATTGTTTGTCTTCATAACAATAGTTTTCATAAAGGTTTTTGCTACTGAAAGATACTTATATTAAAAAGCACTTTTTCTGTTGTTTTTTTTTTTTGTTGGTTGGTTAGGGTTTTTTTACTGAAATATTTGTTCTGTACTTCCCTTTTTCCTCAAAAACATTAACTTTTTTAATTTAAAGGTAAAAAAAACCTGTCTGCATAAAAAAATTGCTTCGGTCGTGATCAGCACAGGGAAGAAACTTTATCCTAGTTTGAATGATGAAATGTTCTATTCTGAATAAGACACCATCCAATGTGGATAATGAATATAATTAGAGCTAATTCTCAGGAGTATGACAAATCATATTAAGCAAAATTAACTTTATGGCTTGCTACTGATACTAGTTGCTAAATATAGCAATTGTGGAAATCTGATAACTACCTTACTTCAGAGAGACATTAGATATGTCTATATGTATGCCAAAATAGATCAGAACATACCAGGAAGTGATATACAGTCTAAATATGTTCATCAAAATCACTTATTTCATTACAAGGAAATGAAACTCCAAGACTCTCAGGTGAAAGTTCACTCCACACATGGCCCCAGTCTTACGATCAAAAATATGCCCACCTTTCCTAAGAGCTAGTATTATTATTTATATTCATAAAAGTTTGTTTCATCAGAGTTGCTATTTCAGAGTTGTTATTTCAAATGCCCAATAAATGCCCACTAAATCTTTTGTCTTTACTAACGACGTCTCCTACTGCAGTTTATTCTGCATTGAAGTGGTAGAAGACACCATTCACATTTTCATTTGCTAGCGACTCATGACAATGGAGTGGTAGGATAATTGTAATTGCCAACATCATTAATTGTGAACAGGCACCAAATAGCTGAGAAATAAGAAACATCATGCCTGTGCAAAAGGACATCATGTAAATAACAAAGTCAAGGAGTCTATGATTTTCTAAGCAATATAGCAGCAGTTACACTGTCAGCTCTCTCCTTCTACAGTTCTCATCACCCTGTTGAATTTCAAGCAGAGTTTGTGAGTTTCCTGAAAACAAGATATGGGTTCTATAGCTTATGTGGATGAGCATGGATGTTTTTGCTAGTTGCTCTTCTACACATTTTTATTTGTGCAAGAAATGGTAGTGTCAGACAACCTGACAAGGCCAAATGACCACAAACAGTGACTTGGGAGGTTCACGTTGAGCATCAGGGGAAAAAAATTCACTTGGAGGGTAGCAAGGCACAGGACGACTCCACCTGCAGAGGCTAGGGAATCTCAGAGGTTTTCCACATTCAGCTAGACAACACTATGACTGTCCTGGTCTAGTGTTGGTGACAACCCTTCAGGAGCTCAGTCTGAAGAACATGTAGGTTTTTTCCAAACAGCATTTCTGTGATTCTGGGAAAATGATATAATGAAGAAAAGTACACAATGATTTTAGCATTACACTTTAATGGTATTTTCCTTTTCATCTTTAAAATACCTAATCTGAAGGAAATAGCTAAAATAAATACTAAAAAAATAAGAGAAATGACTACTGTTACCTATAATCCCCATTAATGTGTAAAGAATGAAAAACATTTTCCAGCCTGTGGAACTGAGGCCTGTGAGCAAGCTAAAAGAAAAAAGCCTAAGTAGAAAGTAGCTGAAGCTACAGGAAAACACATTTTTAAAAGGTATAATAAAACATATATAGACTAGAGTTTCTGCTTTATAGGTAAAACCATTGCTCTCTTCGGTTAAAATACTGATCTCCAGTGGGTAATAATACTACTTAATGGTCCCTTTCTCAATCCAGAAGGCAATTACTTCTTTCCCACTGTAAACCTCAACAAGAGTAATATGTGCATATATTTTCCTATTTATAGATCAGAATTAATTTACAATAGTACAACAAATCATACAGCTATGGAAAACATATATATAAACAAATGAATGGATATAAATAACACAGCTATATGATATTGCCATTGATATCTTTCCTGAAAGGAGAAAATCAGAGCCCATAACAGGCTTTTTCTTCACGCCCAACACAAGGGAAATGCAAAAAACACTTTAGTTTTCTGTCCAGACACCGTTCCCTTGCCCTCATAAAAAAATTGCAATATACTAGCAACATTACAAAATTATTTTGTCATCCAAAAGCACCTGGAAAAGTTGATAGGAGATCTTTTTGAAAATCTTCTTTAATGTTTTAAAGTGCTTTAGCAGCTGTCTTCTTCATCTTTATTTTTTAGCACTCACATTCCCTCTCATCAGTCTGTTTTCTCATTTACTGAACAAAGCAGGACTGATCATATGGGTACCATTTCAGACATGTCTGGGGCCTCTGGCTATAAAAGCTCTGTCCATTGGTCTGGTTTTTTTCACCAGGATCAAGCCCTCTCTCAGCTTTAAGTTCTGAGGAGTTTTAACAGGTTGCATGTGTAGGATCAAGAAACTCCTATTTTTTTAATTTCCTGGAAATCTCCCAACAGGATAAATCACACATCCATGTTTGGGGTTGAGAGAGATACTCAGAGAAAGCAAAATTCATATCAGTTTGTGCTCAAAGTTTTAATGCATCAAGGAGAGATGGGGGTGGGAGGGAGGAGCAGACCTGCAATAGGTAATATTTCATTTAAGTGAGATGGTGATCTGGTCATAACCAAAAGCAAGGTAGAGCTGAACATTTATTAGAACACTTTATGAATACCCAACCTGCCTAAATGGGTATGGAAGAAGCTAGGCCTCCAAAACAACCTGCCCACTCTCTAAAAGGTGTAGCAAAGTAGCAGAGATAATAGCTCTTCCAACAAGATCCCACTTGCAACTCAGCCACAACACAACTGTATTTATTGGAAATGTCATTTTCTCTTTACATTCTTTCACACTTCACTCTCCTCATACATTTATACTTCCAATATTTCACAACAGCCAAGCCATCAAAAGTCACTGTGGCACCTCCCTTTAAATCCATGTCATCTGTAGAGTGGATGGTTCCAAATGTGCTCCTCAAGTGATTCGAGATGTTTGTCTTTCCCACAGCAGAGCTCACACTCCCTGTCGAATTTCTTGAATGTCCCAGGACAACTCCTTCCCTACCCCATAGGAATTTAACATGGCACATGGGACACCCAACCTGCACAATCTTTTGTGTAGAGCCGTACCACACTCTGAATTACAAAGGCTCATCACCCACCTTGATTGTTCATGACATGGAGAGGATGATCTCAGCCGATTTTAATCTGCAGTGAAGGTACCTTGAGCTTCCCTCAGGATATGGTCCTTGCTTGGTAACACCAATGCCTCTCTCCAGACAAAACAGGAGGTTACCAAAAAAAACCCCAAACTTCTTGTGGTTCTGGTGCTAAATTAGCAAAGTTTTTCTCCTTGTTATGCTGAGCTACAAATAAATATATCAAGTTTTCCAGCAAATGCCTTCCAAGGTTTGCTTAATTCCATTAGACAGTGTGAAACCATGCATTCTAGCTGTACAGAATGGTAAACAGAATGGGAAGTGTTCCTGAGCATGCTGCGGATGAGGTAGGAAAATCAATAGTTTGTGAGGGAAAGCTTCCAGCAACATAGATTGTTTGAACTACTTACCATTGTGTCAAATTCACTTTAACATCAGTAAACAGACACACCATAAGATGAATATTGAGAGAAGCACTATTTCTACTGTTTGCATTTAAAAGCCTAAAGTTGTATAGATTTTTATAATCAACTAAGTCTTTATAATTCAATAACAAGGCTTGTATTTAACCCTTAAACAGTTGATGGACTAAGCATTCTTTTTCCAATTTGAATCAGGCAGAAGCCCAGTAAAATTTTTAGACATAAATTTTTTTCTCTATTCACTCCCCTATATATTATTTATAGTTTTTAGAACACCCTTCTCTGTGGCAATCATTTTAGTCAAGAGACCTGAAAGAGCCTGAAAGGAGATTGTCATCTGAAAGCAAATAAGCATCCCCCACATTGAAAAAGCCCACCAAATATCATATCTGGTTGCTAGTTTCTTTGAAAAAAATACAATTTCCTCTTAAAAAGATATATTCAACTTATGCTTAAAGTTAAATATGCACATAGTGTTGAACAGAGATGGAATTAAACTCCATTTCAACAACGGCTTGGAATAAGCATGTAATTGATTTCATTTTGAAACACAGGTATCATGGTTTCAAATCAACTGGTCTACCAAAACTAAGACCACATTCTGCATATAAGGTTCACAACTGGCCTGCATTTGCTCAGAACTGAGGAGTCCGTTGCATATTATGATTCATACTGGCTTGCATAAAAAAAGTGGTCATTACTGTTACTCAACCTGATGACCAAGATTCCAGTTTAATTTACTGTGGTCATGCAAGACATTGTTTATTACCTACCTTGGGTAGCAAGATAGAAAATATGAGATACAGAAGCATAAACAAAATTGAGGCTATTGGAACTTAAATGAAAAAGGGACAGACCTGCATTTAAAACAATCGGTTTGCCTACTAGAGTATCTTCAACTTTTCTTTCTAAGTTTCTTTTGTTTCCTTTCTAAGTTTCCTATCAAGATCCCAGATTTGCCCACAGACTGAGGGAAAATAAGCCCATCACTGGGAGTGCCCACACGGTGAGGAGTCTTGGTTCTGCACTGTTATTATTTTAGCCAAAACATCTCAACTGGCTCACAGGCAGACACAGAAAGATCCTTTTCCCCAGGAACTTAGGATAATGTAACTATTCAAGTATGATTGATAACACTTTTGTTGAGCCTTTCTTATATCTGGGAAATCTTTAACACCCCCAGATGGACAGCTTTCCTTGCTGGCCTTCTGCTTATGGTCCTCAAAGTTTCATCAAGGGAGACAACTTACACAGTATATGTGGTAATATAGGTAAAAGCCTCTTTTCATTAAGTCTTATTAGTGGATGGTCACTGAATTCATTAGTGTGGAACTCAAGGCTGTCACAGAGCCAGTTTCAATAAACGGGAAAAGGAGGAAAGGAATTCTATATTACGTCAAAGGGTTTGGAGGTGGAGGTATTAAGTGTAAAGAATGTGCATTACTTCTCAAATTCCTGTCAGAGGTTGTTTACAGGACAGAGCTGAGGACATGAATGAGAACCACAGGATAAGAGCACCATCTTGTCTAACAAATTATAAACACACTTTAGTGACTGCAACGTTGACATAAGCAATATTTAGGAAAACAGCAGAGGAACACTAGTTTGGGTGGAAATGCATTTGCTTACACTTCGTTGTATTATGAAGATGATGCGCACTCACACACTCAAGCTCAGCAAAACTTCTTTATAAACTGATATCTTCAGGCCACCTACAAAGACAGGATAAGTTTGCCAGTGAAAGCTTTTGAAGAGCCTGTGCTAGACTTGGACGCTATTTTGTGCACTTATTTTAAACCTATTTTAGGAAAGTCAAATTTTGAATGCTCCAAGATTAAAACAAAAGAGAGCATGCTTTTAAAGCTTTTTGGATTATTTTTTTTCTAAATTGGCTTCCCTCCCCAAGCTAAGGCATCTTCTAACAGTCTGCTGGCAAAATATACAGCACTAGTCATGAAGCATCTGATTCTCTGTAAGATGCTGCAGTTTTTAATAACAGACCTGATTCTCTGAAAAAGAAATAAAACAAACAAACAACAGCAACAATGACAAAAAGAGAATATGGCAACATTTCAGTAACAAATACAATTAGCATTCTAAGTATCCTTCAGCTTAGCTTAAGGCTTCATTTTACCACAAAAAACAAATGGTGCTATTGTTTAATTAAAAATTGCAACTTGCCATTTTGCTAATGGGAATATATCTTAGGTGATAATGTGACAAAAATGACCATTTTCTAACTACTTATGTTACCTAAATATTTTCTTCAGATTATATATATTGCATGTATACATTATTATGCCATCTGCAAATGTTGCTGCATGACTGTTTACCCTGTACCTGAGCACCTTCCAGAAAAGTGCTAAATGCCATAACTTATATTCTCAACCTGTTTTATTTTAGTGTGATTGTACTTACTTTTATGAAATACATTTACACTGCCATATGTTTACACTAGCGATGATTAATAGGAAGAAGTATACACTACACTAGAAACAAAAGGTAATGATGGCCATTAATTTCTCTGGAGACTCAAAACTCAACCAGAATCACAGAATGACAGAATGGTAGGGGTTGGAAGGGACCTTCAGAGATCATCTAGTCCAGCCACCCTGCTGAAGCAGGTTCACCTAGAGCAGGTTGCACAGGAACGCATCCAGGTGGGTTTTGAAAATCTCCAGAGGAGACCCCACCACCTCTCTGGGCAGCCTGTTCCAGTGCTCTGGCACCCTCAAAGCAAAGAAATTTTTTCCTTATGTTCAGGCCAAATTTCCTGTGTTCCAGTTTGTGCCCGTTGCCCCTTGTCCTGTTGCTAGGCACCACTGAAAAGAGTCTGGCCCCATCCTCTTGACATACTCCCTTTAGGTATTTATAGGCATTGATGAGATCCCCTCTCAGTCTTCTCTTCTCCAGGCTGAACAGACCCATGTGTCTCAGCCTTTCCTCATAAGAGAATTGCTCCAGTCCCTTGATCATCTTTGTAGCCCTCCACTAGGCTCTCTCTGGTAGTTCCCTGTCTTTCTTAACATGGGAAGCCCAGAACTGGACACAGTACTCCAGATGTGGCCTCACCAGGGCAGAGGGGGAGGATGACCTCCCTCAACCTGCTGTCCATGCTTTTCTTAATGCACCCCAGAAGACCACTGGCAACCTCCAGGTTGCTCCAGCTGTAATAAGGTGATGGAGATGGAGACCTCTACTGTGCTTGAGAAGCAAAACCATGGACCACCATCATTGTTCTAGACTTAATAACTTTTCTTATTCATCCCGAAGCCCAGGTCTTAGTGCAACAAGCAATGAATTAATCCAACAAGAGATCCTTCTTGATGGGATAAGTATGTACGTTAAAGTTCTTGCAGCTGTTATTCACCTGAGCACATGACTCCTGAGAAGTTCCCTTGATGGTAGTGAACAGATGTTGAATAGGACTGGAAAAAAGAATTTATTTTTTTTAGACCCCTAAAGCTAGTAGTGTGTGTGATAGCATGAGTTTCATTCCACATAACAACTGGAAGAAACAAATTCTGCCTATAATAGTCTTACTGTATATTTTAAGATCCTTTGATTTACATTAAATCAAGTTAATTACATTAAGAAATGTCAGGTTTTTTGCTGTGTGCTGTTTTCCTTCCCAGTGCTCAAGTATGAAGCACCTGAAACTCTATCCTGTGTGCTTGATGGGAATCTGCCTGGATGCTGAGTGCATAGGTCCACTGAAGCAGTCTAGATAAGCAACTATGCAGCAGTAAAAGCAGGATCACTGGTGCTTGCAAACCCCAGAGCAAATAGTGGGAATTCAAAGTGTGTGCCTTCAAAAATTCTATGGGTACCAGAGCAACACCGAAAGCTCATTAACATTCACATCATTCCCAGCCTCATTATGTCACCCAGATGTTTCTATGACTGTCCCTTTAAAGAATTCCTGTCTAAATTTTATTTACATTTGTTCAGCAATATTGATGCTTAATGAATAAATGCAGTATGCTGTCAGTACTGGAGACTAATTACATCTATGTATGAGCCTGAGAACCTGATTGAAAAATCTGCAGTAACTAAACTGGGTTTAAATAAACACTTTAGTGTAGTGCTTTAATTACACTTTAGTTTGTAATGTAATTTTTGGCTGTTTAAACTATGATTTAGTCTGAGCTAATTACAAATGATTTTCTACTCGGTAATTAATAATAACAAAATTGTAATTAGACAGCTGCTCTGGATCAGGGTGGCAGTTTGTGTTAGCTGACTCATGATAGACTGGCAGATAGACAAGAGCTGCATTTGGAGACTGGGACATACTGCACCTTTCTGTGCTGCTTTTTCAGTCAGAGGAGCTGTTATAGTTGGGAATACTCCAAAATGGTCCTTGTTTTTGAGTACTAGAGTTTGATATTTCCAGTGGGAACTTCCTGTGCTTCCGGCACTTCTGAAGGTAGGTCCTTCTACCTGTGGCTGATAGAGATGGTGCAGATTCCTTTCTCCTGCTCAACAGGAAAAAGGCCAACTTCAGGTTTTTCTACATGTTACTTGTCTGCACCACCCTAAAGTATCCTAACTCATTGCAAGAAGCACCAGTAGTATCAGCAGCTTTTTATCCATCACCCACATAACAGGTACACACACTACAATAAAGCAAATGTAAACTAGGGATGATACTTCCATATGCCAGCATCTCAATAAATGCTCCACGCACCAGAAGTGTTTGGTGACGAAATACCCTCCCTGATATCAGTATCCTTCCTTATCCTAAATGCTGCAGACCCAGTGAATTGGATCAGTCATGTAATGCTCCAAACACTGAGGTACTTCTGCTGGTTTGGAAGCTTCTTCCTCAGTATTTATATTCAGGAGGCCAAGATAAACTGTGACTCTTCAGACTTACAGTCAGATAGCCATCTCAACTGTCTAGTAATCACCAGGGATTGATTCCTGGAGCCTAAAAAGATCCCTGAAAAAGACCAAGCACATGCCGCTACCTCCCATCTCCACTTGGGGCTCCAGAGTTGTCAGTTTCTGTCATTGACTCTATTTATTGTTCAGTTTGAGTTGCAGAAGTTTTGCTTTTTGAAAATGCAGAAACATTTCCCCAGTTTTGATCAAAAATACTTTAAAAGTTTTAACAGGCTGGCTTTGGGATACATTTTGTATCCTCTTATTCAAAGTAGACTGTAAAGTGTAAATTTGCTCAAAGTTGGAGAAAAATATAAAAACAATCACTCTGTTCATTTGAACAGACCAGCAATCACGTTTATGCCACCTAATGAAAGATAATAATTGAACACTGAATGGTACACTGAAAAACATCCTTCACGTGCATTAAGATCAGAATCGGCTATAAGCGATGATGTTGTCAGCATGTAGAGAATGTATAGCTGAAGTGAGACTTTGTCAGAATTGATTCTATACATGTTTAAATACACACAGAGTTGTATCACTGGGGGATCTTAAATACATACCGCTACCACCTCGTTACTTACAGTAACCTCGTGTCCGAATATATGTGAGTTGCTAGCAAATTTGATGCATCTCTAATTGAAAAATCCACTTAAGGATTAACAAATCACCAGGAACATTTGCACTAAAATGTAACTATAAATCAGTCATATAAATAGGAACCTTAATACCACTTCCAGACTATAATTATGTAAGTAGTTTGAACAACATACTGTAGCTGATGTTTTACCTAAAATACTTATTTCAAAGCATGTTGCCTTCTAACAGAGCATAATCATCAATTTTACAATGCCTCCTATGAACCATTTACACAGGAAGAGATGAATGATTTTGTCTAAGTCTAAAATCTAAACCCCCAGACTGTCCTAACTTAGGGCAGGATCATAAAATTGCAAAATAGAATAAAATGACAAGACACAAAAATGTAGAAAATAGTGCCTGCCTGAACACTGTCTCTTTTTGTGGTTTACAGAGAGCAAGATAAATCAATCTGAAAATAGATGTGTTTAATTAAAAATCATCTGTATATCCCTTTTCTGTCTATTTTGGAACACTCCTCTCTTAAAATTGCTCTTGATCTTGTTCTGGTAAGATTCTGTGAAATACTTTGTAGACTCATATTTCAGTCCTTCAGATTTCTGATGTACTTCCTTATGCAAATTTAAACTAAGATTCCTAAATTTAAGTAACAACTCTGTCTCCATTGTCATTTCTTTCTCTGTTTTCAGTGAAACTTGATAAATTAAAAAGGGAAGCTTTGGGTTTTGGTTGACTTCCTAAATTGTTGTGAGCAGCAAAAGTAAGCATGTCTTAAAAAAATCAATAGTGCAGCTATATACACTCGGTAAGTGGATTAAAAAAGAGCCCTATTTTTAAATGAAATACCATTTTTCTTGGGACATTTACTCACAACTAGTGCATCTAAGCTAGCTGGCACCATTCCATAAGCTATTATTGAATGGGTTTTTGTCTGGTCTTCTAGGCAAATGTAACATGCACGCTGGCAATTTTCAGAGTACTAAATTTCACACCCAGTCACCTTAGCAACAATACTTTGCCCCTAATTTTGTTGTACTTGGTTTGATTACAACATTAAAGTTTCAGTTCTCATACCCGTTGTAAGATGGAATAGAACAACATGAGCAAGTAGGAAGAAGATACAAAATTATTAATTTTAAAGTTCTCCAAAAACTATTTTACACTTTTTTTCTGTGGTATCTTTCCGTGGGCATAAACTTTCATTTGAAAAAAGCCGATGTGTAATGAAAGCATAAGTTAAAGCACATAGCTCCTTTGAATGTGCTCCTATTTTTAATTAGTTTTTCCAAACTAAGAGGAAATCCAGACTGAAGTCTTTCAGCTCCTCAGAAGAAAACAGGACAATCACAGCATAGAATTACTAAAGCAAACCCACCTAAATTAAGATGTAAAGCTTTTGAGCTTGTTGATGGATTGAGTCTTAAAGTAATTTATGGATGCAAATTCTTTACTAGCTTTTTTTTTTGTTTTGGGGGCTAAGGATTCTTTTTGTCAGCTGAGTTTAGAGTATCCTGGAAATAGCCTTGAAGTCTTTATTTGTCCCCACAGCTTCTGATCTAAGAGCTGAATTCAGCTTCAGTACTTCCTGACTGAGTACTTTGGTCTATGGGTTCTGTGGTTTAATAAGTTGTGTAGTGCTAAATACTTAAAATGACTTACATTATAGGTGACATAAGTGACAAAAGGAAGGCTAGGGAAAATGTGAGCATTGCACAATAAGTTGGGGGACTTGCTTACACAGGACATGGGAAAGGCTGAAGTGTTGAATGCCTTCTTTACGTCAGTCTTTACTAGCAAGATCAGCCTTCAGGAATCCCAGGTCCTGGAGACCACGGGGAAAGGCTGCAGCAAGGAAGATATACCCTTAGTGGAAAAGGAACAGATCAGGGAATACTTAAGCAAACTGGACATACAAAAGTCCATGGGCCCTGATGGGATGTACTCACAAGAACTGAGGAAGCTGGCTGATGTCATTGTGAGGCCGCTGTCAATAATCTTTGATCAACCACGGCAACTAGAAGAGCCCAAGAACTGGAGGAAAACAAATGTCACTCCTACATTCAAGAAGGTCAAGAAGGAAGACTCAGGGAACTACAGGCAAGGTCAGCCTGCCCTCAATCCTTGGGAACCATGGGTGAAGTTGATTTGAGCTGATCCTCAAAACCACTTCCAGGCATGTTAAGGACAAAAAAATCATCAAGCATAGTCAGCATGGCTTCACCAGAGAGAAGTCATGCTTGAACAACTTGATAAAGGTCTACAATGAAATAATTGCCCTGGTAAATGAGGGGAGAGCAGTGGATATAATATACCTGGACTTCAGTAAGGCCTTTAACAGTCTCCCATAACGTCCTCATAGGCTGCTGGATAAGCAAATAGTGAGGTACGTTGAAAATTGGCTGCATGGCTGGGCCCAAAGGGTGGTGATCAATGTCATGAAATCTAATCGGAGGCCAGTAGATAGCAGTATACACCAGGGGTCAGTACTGGATCCAGTCCTATTTAGCATTGTCATTAACGATCTGGATGATGGGGTTGAGTGTACCCTGAGCAAGTTTACAGATGACACCAAATTAGGAGGTGACACCAAATTACAGGGCCAGGCTCTTTTCAGTGGTGCCCGACAACAGGACAAGAGGTAATGGGCACAAACTTGAGCATAGGAAGTTCCACCTAAACATGAAAAGGAACTTCTTTACCTTGAGGGTGCGAGAGCACTGGAACAGGCTGCCCAGAGAGGTGGTGGAGTCTCCATCTCTGGAGACATTCAAAACCCGCCTGGACGCGTTCCTGTGCAACCTGCTCTAGGTGACCCTGCTCTGACAGGGAGGTTGGACTAGATGATTTCCAGAGTCCCTTCCAACCCTACCATTCTGTGATTCTATGATTCTGTAGGACGAGTCCTTGTGACACCAGAAGGACCCCAACAGGCTGGAGAATTGGGCTGACAGAAACTTCATGCATTTCAACAGAGAAAAGTGCGAAGTCCTGCACCTGGGGGGCATGACATCATGCACTGGTATATGCTGGGGGCCACCCATCTGGAAAGAAGCTTGGCAGAAAAGGATATGGGGGTCCTGGTGGACACCAAGTTGATCATAAGCCAGCAGTGTGCATTTGTGGTGAAAGGGCTAATGGTGTCCTGCGTTAGGAGGTGTTTCCTCCGGGTTTCAGGAGGTGATCATTCACCTCTCCTCAGCACTAGTGAGGAGAGGGGAACACAGTGCATGCTGGTGTACTGTGCCCACTTCATAGAATGGTAGAATCATAGA
>VYZM01015627.1:8564-53695 GCA_013398915.1 Dromas ardeola
TTTCCCCGTGCCTTTTCATTTCCCTTTTTTTTTTTTTTTTTTTTACACATTGCACCTTGCTGCAATTAGACTGTGGATTTTTGCCATTCATTTCGGTGAGAGCAGAACCACAATTTAAGTTACTGCACAGAACCATCGTCTTGTCTTTGTGACTTCAACTTCTTGTAACCATTTCCCTGGTTGTTAGGTGCTCTTTCTTTCCCCGTCAAGTCTCTCTTTGTATTGCTATCCATGTTTAAAATGTACAGTGAGATGCTCAGTTCAGGGACTAGTAGTTATTCTTCTTCTGTAAATGTTTGGAATGCCTCTATGCGCTGCATAAATGGAATCAGGACTAATGTAAACCTGTCAAGGATTTTCATAAAAGAAGGCTGGTATCAGTCATGTAGCCATTATTGCTCTGGACAAGAGACTACTCAAAAGACAGTTTGGTTCTAAGAAACTTCTAAATGCTGGGTCTTTCAGGAAAAGAAAAAGCACATTTCAAAGGCTTTAGAAACTAAGAATTATGCAATGATTAGGGACAGGATTGTACTATTATGAAGAGCTAGCTCAGCTGAAAAGAATTATGTCTCGCCAAGAATGTTAATATTAGGTTGTCCACGGTGGGAGGGGGTGGGCAGAGGGGAAAGAAAGTTTTGGTAGAAAAACTGCTGATTGGGGAAGAGAAAAAGAACATTTTGTTCTTAATATAACTGAACAGTGATCTTTGCATCGTTCAACTCATACGTACCAAAACCTAGGAAAAGTACACTTACGTCTTCCACTTCATTGCATGCAGATCTGGCTGCTATATAGTGTACCCAAACAGCATTATGCTGTTGCATGTTACAGAATTGCACCTGCTTTATTGGCTATCAGCCATAGCCTGTAGTGAGACATTTCTGTGACCTGAACTACTGATGTGAAGGCAGAACAAAATATAAGCAAGGTAAGACAATTTATAACATTTTAACCATACTGAAGAATTGTGCCCTAATAAGGAAATCTCAGACACAAAGCAAAGGGGGGGGAAAAGGGTAAAGAAATAAAAGCAACACAGAGAAGAATGTGATAGGGCTTGGGGGCAAGGATGCTCTTTTACAGGGCCCTTCTATTGTGCAACTCCTTTCAACAGAAAGCCACAGTTAACAATGGAGCCCTGTTGTCAGACTGATTGTGCTTTATTGCTCTGAAGCATACAACTGATTGCCGGTCTTGCCTTCATCATATAAGTGCTCTCTGTATTCACATCCCTCACTCTATTAGATGCAGCTGCAAGTCATCTCTGCTACTGGAATCGGATTTTTCCATTGCCAATTCACGGATGTTTTATAATTGAGTGCACTTGAAGTATCTACCGTATGCACCATTGATATTTAGACCTTCACAAAACTTTTTTTTGTTGTTTCTTGGATTCTTTTAAAATTCCTGTATCCTGAAATTTTATCGTGTGGATTCTCTGGGTTTTCACTGGCTTCTCCTGGTTAGGACTGGATAAGACAATTTACTGTGCTCTACTAGGGACAGGAGCAGAACAAGGTGTTTGATATTTGTTGAGACTCCATCTTCTAGCAACGTAGGTTCTTGATATCCTTAGTGTTTGCCCCCGAAGAAAGCAGACCATTGCGCATTTTACTTTAAACCCACCAGAACTGTGGCTTTTCATCTGGTTACAGTATTTTAGTCCTGTTGGCTCAACTTTCTCTCTGAATACAATGAAGTGTCCCCTGGCACTATCAGGGAATGCATGAGGATCTGGGCATTTGAAGAGAAGAAGATACCCAACACTCAGTGTTAAGCAATTGTATCCCAGTCAAATTGGCTGAATGGTTAATGTGGTGGAACAAAGACAGCTGAGCTCACTGCAACAACTGAAGAGTACAGCCAGGCAGTCAGTCAGTCAGAGCTCTCAGTATGAGGTCTGGTAGTAAGGGTGAGGAAAGTCCCAGAAGGGCCATTAGAACGAAACCCCAGCTGGTATAAATTGGCCCGTCTCCAGCAGAGCTCCAAGGCTGGCAGAGGGTAATGCTGAAAGGCTTTACAGAAGTCGTATGTATTAAGGAGAGAGCGGTGAAAGGGAGGGGGAGACACTAAGCTTAGAAAAGTGGCAAAGGGAAGACCCAGAGGCATAATGACAGAAATTTATGACTATTTAAAGTAATGAAACTACTAGCATCTAATTTTCCTGCATGATCCCAGGGATATATCACCAGGTTACTTCAATATGCATTTGGAATTTGACTGTCTATTGCACTACACCTTTTTTGCCATTATTAAAAAGTATTACAGACTACTGCCGCTTAATTTGTTTTCATCTTGCACACGTGAAAAATGATAAAAAAACCACAATGCAATGACAAATCTGACTTTTTATAAACAATACAGAAGAATACCTTCTGTATTTCCAACATTTCAATTTTTCACAAACTAAGTTACTCAGTTTCTGAAAGTGAGTCTGACGTAAAATTCAGATTAGACTGATGTGCCAGACTTGGTATCTGGGCAGATATATTGACCACAGCAGCCATTTGAATAGCAAATTTATCCCACTTCAAACATGCAGTATATATTATTTTTGTCCATAAGCAAGTCACTGACATTTCCACTTCACTGTGGGATAATATTTTAAAAGAAGAGGAAAATATGAGGATGTGTCTTGGAATATTTCTCCCTCAGAAATGTTACAAAAAATCTATTTGGTTTGGAGATTTGTTTAATGTTGATAGAGAAACAGAAGGTGAATTTGCTAGAACTTGATTCTCAGCCACTGCAAAATGATCCAGGAATAATGATTCAACAATGAAGACGACGGCTTAAGACGATGCCTTGATAATTGTTCTACAGTCCTATTAACAAACTAGATTTTCTTTTGAAGTAAGGAAATAAAAGGTAAGTAAGTATATTCTGTGTAGCAAGGAACTGTTCAAGAGACACTCGTTAGTGAGAACTTCGGATAAACTTGGAAGAAAATTAAATTTTATCTGGTGCCAAAAGACAACAGTCAGGAGCTCCTGATCTCAGTCACGATGGAGTTGTACATCATGGACATGATGCTTGTTTGCTGAAAAAGCAGTTTTGCAGGCATATATGTGGCTTTTTAAATAAAGGGTTATGACTTCTACACTCTGCATTAAACTTTACTTTTTTCCCAATTCTTACGCAGGACAGGCTTCTCTGATTGTACCTTTGATCAAATATAGCATCACAGATGTAAAATAAAATAAAAAAATATACAAACCAACTGCAATAGAATCCTTTCCCTTACTTTGGGACAGAAAAGATCAAGTCTACATTTGGGTATTGAGTTTTTTGGGGAATCACAAGAGTTACAGTGTCGTGATAGTCTACACAGAGATGATAGGAAAAATTCCCTTCTTGACTGTATAACCACAATTCCTACTAAAATAAATTAAGCTGTCTTGTATAGTGGTGGATAATCTGGTCTTGCACAGTATCAAACAGACAAAGTATGCCCTCAGGGACCAGAAGTGAAGGAACCAATGCACTGTTCTGTAGTAGTAAACACAGAAAGTAGCAAGACAAATTATTCAATACACCTTGCTGAAATTAAGATGACAAAACGGCAACTGATAATGGACACAGTTCTTAGTATATGCTTTGATCTCATTTACATTTCAGCTACCAGTGTGTTTGCAGCTCAGTAAGCCTTTGAGATGACTCAGGCTGATAGACCTAACCTTATTTTTAAGCAAGAACAAGTTCCATTGAGACAGAATATGATTCTCCTTGTCTACACACGTGCTTTACTCTAACACAAACATACCAATGGCTGAAATCAAGGGTTTATTCTCATCTCCTACATGTTGACAGTTAAAGGGAATAGGCAAAAAAAGAGGGAGAACCGTTTAATAGCTACATGCATCACCGATTTTTTACAATAGACAATGACTCTGACACAAGATCCTAAATATGGCTCAATGAAAGGAATGGTTTCCCTTAGTTTATGTGAAAAGCCATTTCTGGTTTTGCACTAGAAAACAGGCTAACCTGTTGCCAAAAGAAATTTGCTTATATAACACTCATTGAGGTGAAGAAGAGAATAGTCCTGCATGTACTGGAGTCCTTATCACGGTCTTATGAAGAATCAGAAACCTGAAGACAACAGCATTATGCTAATGGAGCGTTACAGTGGTGGGAGCAATCTAAGTGTCTAGATTAGCTACATCATGCAGAGTACGAAAACTGAAGAATTGACTGAGATGTCTTAAGGCCAAAAGACAGCAAAAAATGATGAAAAGTACATTGATTGAGGTTTGTTCTTTGCATTTCTATGTTCCAGGGAGTTTGCAATAACAGTCTCAGCACCATAAATGTGGCTACGGGTCTTAATTTTCCTGACCAGACTTACCTGGGACCCCTACCCCCACCCTTTGCCCATGGGCTCAGAAGCCCCATTTAACTTCTGTTCTGGGCCTTCAATCCTTGTCTGATCTATGCTGTAGGTTTAACCAGTCCTGTTTCTGTCTTATGGGTGGACATTGGCTGTATCTTGTTAAGTGTATCCATCTCCAGTCATGTCTCTGGCACCGCCTCCTAGATGGACCAGTCAGACCTATGTTGTAGCCCTTTCTCCAGCGTGGCTGTGTTCAGATGCTGTGGGACTGCACCTTGGTTGGTGAAGGCACTGCCTGGGCTGTGGTCACTCTTGTCTTGTCCCTGCTCATGTAGTATTTCTGCTTATGCTGTGCCTGACACCAATGACACTATAATCTATAGGTAGATGTATTATCATAGCTGTATCTCCTTTAAGCATATTTGCATGGGGGGAAGGTGGGGGGGAAGCATTGTTCAATAGCCTCCTTCCTGCTATTATTGTTGAGATCCTCAGGCCTCAGTACACTCCACTGGTAACTAACGCACGCATTTCTGATCTTAACGATTGTGTTAAACTCCTCTTTTTTCCACATAAACTCTTCTAAAAATGCCCTTGACTAGCATAGGTAACTAGTTCATTGAAATCCACAGGTATTGACCACTGTTGAGAGTTTTGTTTAGACGGATCCAGCCAGTTTTTTTCCATCAGCTTCCAGCTCCACAGACGTTCAAATACAAATGCACTGCAGAAGCCACATTTGCATTTTTGTTGTGTTTACTGCTCATGACTGCAAGACGCTGGGATTAAGGAGGGGAAGCTGATGTTTTGTAGGCAGAGCAATAGTGAGTATGGATATATTTACACACACAGCATTCAAAAGTTAAATTTTAAGCATTTGTTGCCATGCCGTCAGGGATTAATACTTTGTATTAATAAGGCTTTGTATTTGCCCCTGGAGTGCAGGGAGAAATACTCAATACCCTGAGCTCATGGAAGAGCGAAAGTTGTTGCTAATGGTAGATATAGTGATAAAGAGAAATAAATGGGCAAATACTTGCATGCAGACAGCCATGTTAGAGAAAAACATGATATTATTACTGAGGTAATGACATTGCATACCATACACCTTTCAAGGAAGATCATTACTGAGAATAGGTCCTGGCAGCCTGAAATGAGGAAGTGCTAATGGGAGGCAGGAGGAGGACCCTAGGGTCATGGTTGTGATTAAATTTGATCATGCAACATGATCAGGAGCATATCTCATTAAATATTTTCCTCTTCATAGAGGACAGGCAGAAATCTAGGTAGGCATGATGTAGGTAGGTTTTCAAAGTGCAGTGCAACATCACACCAAGCAGTACCACAACGTAGTGCAGTGATGCTGACTTGCGAATTATGTCATCATAGATGACTTTTGGATATGTAGCAGCAAATAATCAGCAAATGGTTTCTGGTTATTTAAATGTGAGAGTAAGGAAAGTCACTTGAATAAAAAAGACTGGTTAAAGACGGAAATTTTCCAAGATGGAAATTTTATAGAATGGCAGTTGGGGATTGACGTTTCAATGTGCAGTACAAATGCAGTCACACAAGAGTTCTTACACATAACACGCTGTATTTCCTTCATACTTAGTGCATTAGAATTTGATGGGAGATGCAGATTACTTCCAAATAGATTTGAACCCAGTGAGTATAAGCCTTTTGGCAGACAAGTCCTACATGTTATTTTTCTATTCCCATCCAAACCATTCCAGTGAAACTCACATCACTCAAGAAAAAGGATCAGTTTCTGCTAGAACTAGTTTGGCTGAAACTTCAGTTCATTTCTGTGGTATTCATAGCTAAATGTCCAAATTATACAAAAAAATTTCTGCCATCTAAAAAGTTAATACAGACTTAAGATTGTCTGCCTAGCTCAGCAACTTGTCCTTGTCAATGGTCAAAAATGGATTCCTAATTAGAATCACTGCAAGAAAACACACCAATTTGCTGTGTGCTGTCAGGTGCGAAGCGCTTCTAGCTCAGAGACTTCCTGAGTCAGAAGTGGTTTCTACACATTAGTAAATCTAATCCATCTGTCTAATCTAGTATTCTAAACCAGCTTTTATAACTATGGTAGAGAAAGACAGACATCTCCAGAGAACGATTTATCCACTCTGAATGTGGGTGTCCAGGGTAGATAAGATTAATTGCTCTTGGATTCCACTTTTCCTCCTTTCAAATGTTCTGTAACTTAAAGCTCCCTTTTAGTGTCATATTACATCTTAAAGGGCAGCAAATTCATTGAGGGTAGCAGGAAAATCAAAGGCAGAAATGAATTTGACAACACAAGGAGACACAAAATCTAGTAGTAGCAAACTCACCACAACTTGCCATTTTAATCAATTCATCTCATTTGAAAACTGCACACATTGGTGAGTCAATTTGGCTCAAGATAGCCACATGAAACAAATATCCTTCACATTCTTACAGGTAGGTGAGGTGAATTGTCAAAGCC
This sequence comes from Dromas ardeola, assembly GCA_013398915.1. NCBI lineage: Eukaryota > Metazoa > Chordata > Aves > Charadriiformes > Dromadidae > Dromas > Dromas ardeola. The sequence goes on from VYZM01015627.1 coordinate 15,380, forward strand.
ACCAAATGAGGTCCAGACTGAGAGATAGGACCTGAGTTTTCTATCTCAACCAGTGCTCTGAACGTTAGCATTTGCCTGTTCCCATCCTCCAAACTATACCTTCTGTTTTGAGAGGTCATACAAGCAAAGCAGGGGAGGGGAGGAGAAAAACTGGGAAAACCTAATAGTTACCACTCAGCTGTCAGGTAAGGAGAAAGTGGAAGCAAATGTCATAGTTATGTATGTTTGTTTTGATTAAACATACTATGTAAATATAATATGCAAGTCCTGTGCAGGCCTTAGGCTCTTGGCAAATTGCTAATGCAGGCCTCAGTATTGTGAGGTTTGGGTTTCCCCACTGTTGGTTAAGAAGTTTCCTTGATAGATCTATAAATATGGAACATTAATCTGATGAGTGTGATAATTTGCTATTGCAAAGTGTGTATAAATGCAAATTGATACCACTATTCTTTTGCATGACATTATGTGAGCAGAGGGGAGAAAAATGAAATAAATATTGTCTTTGCCTGGGTACGGAGAATTCATCATTTGAATGTTAGGTCCTTCATGACTATAAACAAAGTGGAGATAAAATCTAGAGCCAGGTTCAGACAGGGAAGCTAGTCCTAGTTGTAGCTTTGATGCATGACACACCAGTCACCGCGTCTTTGCAGACTCCCTGAGTTTGCACAGCTTCACCTATTATTCAAGCAATGGTGAGGAGGGTGTATTGCAAAAGGAGTACAGCAAAAAGACATCTGTTTGTCCTCTGCTGGGCTGGAATATGAATGTCATTTTTGCCAGTCACTGAAGGGAAACCAGTGTCCTGGTTTGAGGTAAAACAGAACCTATTTTCTGTTAAGTAATTCTACTTTTCAGATAAACATCTTCTAACTAACCGAACTCTCTGAAATTAACGGCATATTTTTCGAACAGTGTCCACTCTCAGAGTGATACGACATGACTGTTTATAATTTATGCCAAGGAATGGTATGCAGAGAGAATCTTGCTATACTTATAACTTATATATAACTTACTGCTATAAAAACAAAGGTCAGCTAGCTTTGTTATTTGCCCCGTTGGAGGGTTGGAAGTGGAAAACCGTAAAGGGGTCACACCTGTGGGGAGAAGCGGACAAGACACGTGACCCAAAACTGACCAACAGGGTATTCCATCCCATCTGTNGGCCATAATCCGAGAAGGACTCTGTTCATCTGTCTTTGATCCCAGTCCATGCATTCCCAAATCCAGATCAAGAATCCAGTTCCCATCCATTGCTGAGTTCAGTCTGGGACTTCCCCAGTGACCGCCAGTGACTTGATCGTCATCCTGGGAGCTCTATATGGTTTTGTACATATTGTATATATATGTCATTATTTTTATTATTTTATTACAAGTAATTTAGTTTCTTTTTAAACTCAGATGTCTTTCTCTCTCTTCCTCCTCCCCCTTCAGGGGAGAGGTGGGGTAGAGCAGCTGTCATTCTTTTCAGTGGCCAGCCTGGCCCAAACCATGACACACAGGAATGTGGTGTCAGCTCAAAATAGACACAGATATTTTAAGAAATTTCATCTATATGAAGAAAGAGTAGTGCGGCCATCTATGAAGAATAATTGTACATATAAAATTCAGCACAGAACATCTTTTTGGTAAGCCGCTGATATGGGAAAATCCTCGATAGGGAAACAGTGACTTATGGCAATGATAATTAATCCTATGTCAGTCACCCTTTAGTTTTTAGTTCAGAGCAGGATGAGAAGACTCTTCACCTCCATGAGACGTTTGGGTAAGAGAAGCAGTAAGGAACACAATGTTTGAAGCAGGGAGATACATATTCCAACATGTAGTTGGGAGGCGAGGGGAGGCAGGGCAGGGCAAGTCATTCACCGATGATCAGACATTTTTTCTGCCAGGCATTATATATGCTGTTTCTGGATATACAGCTCTTCTTGGTCAGTGATAAAGCATCAGAGACAAGGCGGACAAAGTATTTCCTTTCCCATGAGAGTTTCTATAGTCCAATGGGTAGAAAAGTGTGTCAGGAGAGGAAAGGAAGTGGGTCTAATGGCCAAGTCCTTGGCCAGCAGTATATTTGCTGGAACAGTGTTGTTATTCCTGACTACCATGAATTCTGAAGAACTGGTGGCGGGTAAAGGCGAGGGGAAGAAAGACCTCAGCACATTCTGCAAGAACTGCCAAAATCTCACTTAGAGTAAGAAGTTCAGTTCTGCTAACTGACTGTACTTCCAGAATGATGGAGAATTCAGAGAGCCTCAACAAGAATAAATGAAGAACTAGAAAACATGACCTAGGGAAGCTTTTTGGAATCCCTAAAGAAAAGAAGACATTCAGGTCACGTAGTATTGATTTTCAAATACAACGAACATGCAAAGAAGAGCTGCAAAAATGAAAGGAATAAATTTTTTCTCCATATCCCCTGTGGATAGAACAAGATGTCATAGACTTTTCATCTTTACTGTAAATCCACTGGTAAGTAGAGTGAAGCACTGGTCCAACAGAGTTGTGGGGTGGAACCTCTGTCCTTTGATGCTTTCAAGATTTAGACATTTACCAGAACCAGTGTAAGCAGCATGGAAGCTGACTTGGCTAGGATAGTTCAGACATTCTTGCAATCTTGCAGTCTTGTTTTCTCCTATTCTTGGAGAGTATTCAACAATCAATGGGTAACATGAGTATATAAAGGTGTTTAACAGAGGGCATCCAACAAGGTTACTGAACGTTTGTTGTTAAATATTAAGTGCATATCACAGCTTGATCCTAAGACAAAAAAAAATTAAATCAGTTAAATATATAACAATTATTTCCAAGTGACAAAACCATCTGCAGCTTGGGAGACCTAGTCTGTATTTTCAGTACTATGCTAAGACATGTACATTAAATTGTTTTCTTACTCAAGGAGGGTCTCTTATTTGTTCAGGGCTAAAATGGGACAAACCCCAGAAAGCCAAACAAAGAGATTGGCTGTTTTAGATTCTTATCCCTCAACACCAAAAAAAAAAAAAAAGGCATAAAAAAGCACTAATTGATTATTTTTTTTAATGTGAGAATAAAAAAATAAAGAAACAAAAATCCTTGCACTGTACTTTTCCATCGTGGCTTTTAAATAGCAAGACTTCTGTAGCTATATAAAAATACAGACAGGAAGGGAAGGGGCATGATTCTTCCTTCTTTTATCCTACTGGAAATCACGAGTAACTCCACTGACATCTGTGGAATTACAATGATGTAAAACTGGTGCATATGAGGGGAAAAAAAAGCCATCCAGAAGAGTATACTTCATTGGTTTCAATAAATTCTCTCGCTTTTTAACACCAGCTGTATAAAAACCTCCAATAAAATTTTATGTGCTAGGTCTGGTGCTGAAATGACCAGACTCTTTCCAATAACATAAAAGTGCAGTAAGCAATTAGAATACTTCTGCTTAAATATGTTGTTCCAATTTGTTTAGTATCTCATCCTGGAGTAACACTCCCACATCATCCACTAGCTCCAGTATTATCAGTATGATTTTCTCCAATATACAGAGGAATATGATATTGAAACTTGCATTTATACCTACATCTTTCTGAATATATATTTCCCCAGATGTTATATTCCAAAGTATTTCTCCTGAAGTTTTGCTCTTGCCTTGTTAGCAATTATATTCAAAATGCTTATGTTTTCTACTACTTTATTCCCACCATGAGAGTATCAAATCATCTCCAGCACAAACAGTATGCAATCATGGAGACTTACAGATTTAAATATTATAGTGCACATTATTTAGTATAACAGTCTTGTATGAGTTCACTTAGTTTTTAACTTACCATCATATTTTGCATTTGGGTAGCAGCATATGAAATTTTTACTATGAAAGACCAGGCTTCCAAAGTAATTTGGCCAGGATTTACATGAGGTTGAAAGTTCTTTAAATACATGTTATTGCTATTAAATCCCCACATTTTCCCCTCCAGTTAATGAATCCATATATTTTAGTGAAATTGTGTAAATGTGAAATTTATGGTCACCCACTTAAAGGTTGTGCTATTCCTTCTGTTACTGTGAGTAATCTATTAAAAAGGTCAGGACTGACTTTTTTCCTAAAACTACCATGGCTATTACATTGATCAGAAACAAGTATTTGAAATGTTTCACCATTGATTAGCACAGGCAGCTAGTTCAAGTTCTAGAATGTGAGTCAGACTTTTAAATGCCTGTGACATGCAAACCTGTAACAATCACTACCAGGTAATAATCTAGTAACAACACAGCAGAGAGGTAAATATTTCAGTGATGAACTGTAGAAACAGTCCTCGCATGGCGAAGACATCAGATCAGAGAGTGTGGATGGGGACTCATTTTTCAGTTTGCTGACCAAATTTATTTAAAAAAAATGTTGTTGAACCAAAACACCATTTATATACTTAGCCTAATACAAATTCTTATACGGTATCAAACAAACAGGATATATTTTTTAGCTCCTTCCATCACATGAACACTCTTAAACAGTTTGCTTTCCCCAACCTTTTAAAATATAAGTACATGTTAAAATGAAATCCATGTTTTCAAACCGAATTAAAATATTTAATTGAGAAAAATGTCATGTTTGCACTGTCCACAGTGTTCACATTAGCTTGAGCATCCCTATGTAGTCTTTGCTACACAGACATTTTGGTGCAGTAGACTGTAAACCTCCAAGACCTCGGATCCTGATTTTGTGGTTCACTAACTCTCTCTCCTCTGTACAGTCCTGTGTCCATGGAAGAGTTGCCTTTAAGGATTGTGAAGCAGAGGATTTTCATCAATTAGAATGAGAATATTTTAAATGCAGGTACAACACTAGTTCTACACCAAAGTGGAACCAATTATACTGTTGGAGAAGAAATGTCTGAGTTCGAATCCAAAAACTGTAAGCTGTGAATTTCTGGGGGCCCTTTTTCTAGTGCTAATTCTTCAAGGTGAATATTTTTTTCCTCCCTGTCAAACAGGAATTTCCCTTATTCCAGCATGCGTTTTGCAACACACAGAAACATGCAACATGCTGCGAAAATACACAGCAACATGCATTCAGTCAGCGAATTCCAGCGCTTGTGTTGCAATTTGTAATTTGCACATATGTGCATATGCATTTGTATATATAAATATATAGTCTGTTTATGTTTGTAAATATCATATGCATACATGCACAGAGTATAAACAATATACATTTTATATAGGAATATTTAGGCACAGAATAGTTAAATTGACTAAGGAAATTGCAGATATCTACATGAAAAGTATGCGCTGAATTAAGAACTCCTGAACCCTTATTTAAACCAGTGCTGCCTTCTGCCAAACGAAGAACTTAATTTCTAGCAAAAATTCACTGAGTAACAACCTCAAAAACACCTTCCACTCTTTTTTTGTGCGTGTTATTTTTTCAACTCAAATTAAAACATCTCTCTCTAAAAGTGTCTCTGCAGGTTCTAAGGGTTTCAAAAGAAACATGAATATGTAAGAGTCTCTAAAACATCAATTAATGTCACCCAAAATCCTCTTCACAACTGAAAGTTAAAATGCAAAAAAAAAATTATAACTAATGTGTGGAGTGGATCCAACACACTAATTATAGTTACAGGACAGTTTGTGGTTAGACCACCAAAAATGCATACATAGTTCAGTGTTTCTAAACCAGACACCAGACAGCAAGATATTAATAATTACAATAAGCCTGATTTTAAACAGCATACAACTTTGTATTTCAGATGCGTATATGGTGTGCCTCCAGATATAGAGTTTGCCAGAATGCTTTGTAAATCCTTACTGTTCCTACTTTGTGAAGTTTTCTCATGATATCTTTTTGGCCATTCCTTTATCTTTCTTTTCTTTGGTTTCTCATCGCTATTCTCATCTTTTCCTCTTTCTTGGGTGAAACCTTACACAATAATTTTTGACCTTTTGATTTATTATTAAGATGGCTAGTTTTCATTTTCATAGTTTTGTATATTTTCACATATCTCGGCAAATAATCAGTTACTAATTTTTAACACTCCTATGTATTAGTTAAATTTTGTTATCTTAGTTATCCAGAAAGACGATCCAAGATGCAAACAGGTCAAATGAGTTTGTCTGAGGCTATGCAATGAGTAATCAGTAATAGAAAGGATCAGAACAGTATCAAGAGTTTCTGTCCGAGTCCAGTTCTATGGTTAGACAAAGGAACAAGGCTGTCTCTTAATTTACTTTAAACTAAAGTAGTTCATTAGAGTTAAGGAAAATAGACAACTTATCATTTCTTACTGTGCCTATTGTTTACATTGCTGAGATATTACAATCCATGGCTGTAAGTGGTGTGAAAAGGACACATTAGCTCACTGAGGTGGTCAAAGTAGTAGTACTGAATAAATGAGTCTTTAAAAACTGGTAAGACACAGTTTCAAGATATAGGGAACCTCACAGCAGCATCTATCTGGATATATATCCTTTATCATAATAAAGAAAATATGCTGCTAGCTTCCAATTAAGTGAAAAGTGGCCATGGAGCTCATACAAGTCAGTCAAAGTAAAAACACCAACAAACGACAAATTTTAATACAAAGTAGAGAAATACGACAAAAAGGGAAAATGTAGGAATCTCTAAATATGCCAAATGGCTGTTTGTTGCCTCAATAGTTCTAGAGACCATCATGGAAGCCAGTCCTGACTTAATCCTCTATTGTATTCAAGTACATGTTCATGCACAATTAAACTACTAAGTAAAATTGATTGGAATCAAGGTAGTTCAGTTTTACTTCTTTCAGGGAATAAAGTTGCAAGCCATGAATAGCATAACAGTAAATTACAATGAAGGAATTTCTTTAAAATATCAGGAAATGAACATAAACCATAGGAGATAACCAAAAATAAATAGTTAATTACCTTGCTACTATCCAAAGCAACAGTATCAGTGTAGTACCCTGGCACACGTCCAGTGCTCATTTTCCCAAGCATTGATTGGATTTATCACGTTAGCATTTCCTTATCCTACGTCGATCAGTAATTTCATCCTCTTTAGAATTCCGTACCTATGTTCAAATTAATCAGTTCATGCAATGTGTGACAGAATACTAAAACATAACCATATAACATCTCTGCTCTTTTAGTAATGGCAAACTTAAGGTCAGATAGGCCACTTGCCTGCCATGTCTGGTAAAAGACTATAACACCTCTGTTTCAGCGGCACTCCTGGCTGGACCTCTTTTGTTAATGGCTTAGCCTGTTTGAAGTTTTCATATTTGGAATTGGAGTATAGACATATTGGGAGTTTTAGGCTCTATGACTGGAGTTAAATCTTCAAGGCTGAACTTTGATGTCGAATCTTTGTAGGGATGCTTTGTGAACCGAATTTTCATTTGTATATTCACACATAAAAGCTGTATAAAAGCCAGCTTTTATATTTGATACCTATAATGTAGAAAAGATTAGAGCACTGGTGTATCCAGCCTTGTGAAATCTTTATATTTCTCTGCAATCTTTTGGATGCTTCAGTTATCAATGTGGTATCTGAGTGACTTCTGTGTCCCAGCATTGTGGTCAGCATAAATTCTGTGTTGCTTAGACATGGCACTGAATATTTTACAATAATATTCCTGAGAGCTGCTGCAGGAGGGAAATGGGAGACAGAGAAAGAAGTCAGTTATCAGGCAGTAGGAAAGATCTTCTGAGGGTGATATAACCACACTAGTGCTTTTGCTGATCACAACTACTGGAACAGGACTGAAGCCATCCTTCCAGTTTCAAACCTCCTCAAAACTGTGCCAGGAGGAGCACTGTGCTAGACACATACGCACAGATACATGGGTGATTAGCTAAGTACCTTAAATTAAAATGGGAGGAAGAGAGGAGGAGAAGACATTCTGCATATAAATATTTCATATAGCTATAGAGATATGAATTGTATGCCATGCATCTTTATGACAGTGAAGTTAATGAGGGCATCTTGTATGAGAAACAGAAAGTAACAAGGCTTGTAGCAATTTTTAAACTGTAACATCAAATTCTACTCCTTTTGACTTACAGTCAAATAGATTTTGTTAGAAATCATGTTCTCTGAGCTGATTCTTAACCCCATATTAAAGAGGGTGATTACTAATTTCTATTTTTTCTTCTGTTTACGCAAAAGTAGAAGTGGTGGGAAGCTCTCTATAAATAACTCTATCAAGGAGGCACTTGGAGTTATAATACTTATGGAAAAGGAATATTCCATCCAATTTATGCGTTCGTCTAAATAGCTTCTCTTGATGATGTGTGTAGGAATTAATACTTGAGAGACAGATGTCCAGAGAAGGACTGTTCAACTGCTTCCCCAAATGAGTATCATAGTTCTAATTCTTATTGCTTTGAAATACATACCTATATATTACACTAAACATCAAGGGTCATGTTCATATGTGAATTTCCATCAAGAGCACTTCCAAATCACAGCTGGTTAATTTGGTGACTTCAGTTAATCTCAATTTTAATTCTGATGTCTCAAATAGTAGGTAAATGTAAATTAGAGCAATCAAAACAATATGCTTCTCAGGCAAACCACCAAAGAAGACATTTTAGACTAGAGGTGTTTCTAAAAACCAAGTTATAATCCCTTAGTTATCAAATATTGGAGAAATTTAAAATATTACCATATATTTATGCTTTATACATACAAAAGGGAGTTGGTGTGGTGCAGTAACATTTCCCAGCCAGAAATTATACAGCACACAACAGATGAAAACTTGTAAGTGCAGATGAGTGATAAGGATGAACACATCAAGTTTAAAAACATGAAAAGACTGTAAACGCTAGGAAAAGAAATTGGTCAGTCAAGCAGACCCTTTGCAAATGTAGTCAAACTTGGTTAAATAGAAGGCAGGAACTGCATAAAGAAGCTATTAACGATCAAAGAAATTACCCTGAATTTATGAGGAAGCAGTGTGAACAACATCTTATAAATTGATGCAAGGCACTTTTATGGAAGCATATTCTGAGGAAAATGGAAGGATTTCATGGACGATTAATGCCTATACAGCAGAACAGGTGAGAGCATAACTTTATTTAATGTAAACATGATTATGATCCTGATTCTGCACGAAATTCAAGTTCACGCTCATCTATTTTGGGTCTCTGGGAGAGTTTAAAGTTCAACATATTCTTAAGTAGACTGCTGAACTGTGGAAATGTGCCACTGTGTGTGATGATTACTAACAGGAGTATGTGATGAACTAAATACTAAAATACATTTAAAATATCTCATATATCAGAATTGAGTTTTTAATACTTAGTTTGTTACAAAAGGAAGTTCTGTGGAGAATGGCAAAGAATCAGAGCATGAAGTTGAATTATGCAAAAGAAATCAAGAAGAGACCAGAATGTTTTATTTACCAATTTATAACCACAAATGGATGGAATTTATTCTGTATCGAAGTATTTGGAATAGGCATACAGATACTGTTAGTAGTTCTTGTGCCTTCAGGGATACATAGGCCATAGGAAATAATTTTATAATTTATTTCAATTACTTACATGTTACAAACATCCAGGCTTCACCCTTGTGCCTGTACCAAACTCAGCGAAGAAACATTGCTGGGGTGTGTCTAAAATGTATCCCTGAATACAATGAAATCTGAATATACAGATTATCAGGACATAGGGAATCTGCTATTTAACTTGGTAGCTTGTTCCAAGGATTAAATTTCTTCACTTTAAACCTGAATATACTTCCCATTTAAAGTTTTCATTCTAACTATCAGACACAATGATAGAAATTAATGTCTTTAATAATAAAGGTGCTTGATATACCAAAAATACTAACAAGCAAAGCCAACTTATCAATGGAACAACATTTTTCACAACTGGAAAAACACCAGGCTTTCTCCTGAAAAATTAATCTTAATTACAAACGTAGTACGAGGATCTAGTCCTGCTGCTGTATGTAACAAGGAAAAGAAATGGAACTTCATAGCACCTACTAACTTCAGCATTCATTGAGGTTTTTGTTCACTCACTGGTTTGGCCACAAGACTTTGTGCATAGAAAATTGGCTTGTTTCATTGGTTCTTCTGCTATTCCTATAAAATTGATGTCTGTCCTACTTCTGGAACTATTTAAAGAAAACTGTGGGGCTTTTTCTGTATTAACAGATATTGAAAATTCAGAAAATTCCTTGACACTCAAGCAGTACCTTTTCATATTGCTAAAATAAGTAAGTATGAAATGACACGGGACAGTTAGCTTTCTGCATTTTTTTCTGTTGTTTGGTTTTTGTTTTTTTTTTTTCTTGTCTTCCTCGTTTCACCTTTGTTAGAAGTCACACAGAGAAGTTGCTGCTGGTGCAGTCAGGTTTTTTTCAGCACCCTGCACCCAGCAACCCAGCATCAAAGCAACCATGAAGAGACTGAGGACACTGAGTATTCACCAGTTTTCACCATCCACAGTTAGATCTGGAGAGCAAGAATTTGCTGTGAAAAATTGGAATTCTCCTAAGGAACTCTCCCTGAAGCACTGCTTCATTTTACAAGAGGCTTTGGACTTAGTATTGAGAAAGGAATATTCAAACATATTTCATTAAGCAGAATTGACGGCGCACTTGAATTTGATGATAGCATTTTGTGTTTGTGTTTTCAACTAGTTGAGAATCAATGTTTCTCAGGATGCCCCACTCCATATTTATCAGCAAATCTGTGTATGTGAATATCAGACCAGTAAAAATGGCTATTTCTACAATTAACAATTTAACTTCAGATATTAAATTGATGATATCATGGTGAATCCTTTGCTCTTATGGTTGCAACTTGAAACACAACAAAAGGTACCACAATATAAAAGAAAAAGCAGTATGCTACTTCACCATCACTGATATTTTTACATCATTCACCAGGTAAATGCAAAGAGTATTTCAGTCTACTTATGTTCTATGTGTTGCTATTCACTTGTTACTTGCAGTCTCCAGTGAATCTGCGGAACCACAAAAATTTCTGAAAAAGTAGATACAGTGGTGCTATGTACACTGCTGTTGCACATAAAAAGGCAGAGGAATTGGAATGGGCTAGAATTGCCTTCTAAATATTGACCAAGAAGGTTTTAGGCAGGGAAGTGAAAAAGCGCATTCAGAGTCTGAAAACAGACTCTGTAAGCGGGATTATTTTGGACCTGTATTATAAATTAAAACCACCACTTGGACCAGAAAATTTCTCTGACAAAAACCTTGTCTTACACTCCTAGTAGAATGTCATATATCATGCAAGAAGGCAGATTCTAAAGGAACTCCCATGCATTCAAAAGATGCACTATTCATATCAAGTGAAATGCTAAGTATCGAAAGGCATTTCTACACTGCACGACAGAGAAATTCGCAAGCTTCCAAAGCTCAAACTGGTATTTTCACCAAATACATAGCTGAAACAGGCAATTTAAATCTGGCATCTATTAGCCACATTAACGTGATAGTGTATCTGGGGCTTAGTCTCTCCTCTCTGTTGAATCTGGTGTAATGTTGCAAATACAGAGATTTCAGAGATACCCACATTGTGCCTGCTGATGCCACCTAGTCTTGGGTTAGCATATGATTAGGGATTTAAATGTCTCTGCTCCCCTTGTATAGAGTAAGATTCCTCAATGTAGCTGCGATAATCTATCAGGAAGGAACTAGTTTTAGGAACGAAGAACTTGGGAAATTGGCTCCAGGCCAGAGAGAAGCCCGTTCTTGGCTAAATTCCACAGTAATTGAATCATCCAGGATGCGAGTAGAAAGAGAAGAGCCCTATATTCTACAGTTCAGTTAAGGTTTCTTGTCAGATAAAAGCAATCACAGAAACTTAACCAGATACACCTTACACAGCCTTGGGCCAGCGCTAGTTAACCTACACAGATCACCGCTGGTGTAACTACTGACAGACAAAACCCAAGAGGAGATGTGTTCATATAAGACGACACTTTTATTTTTCTCTTTCCATCTATATACTACTCGTTGTTATTTTGTCTCTGTGAACAGCCCACAAAAGATAAAACCGACAAAAATGGGGACTGTTTGCCTGCAAGGCATCATCTACCTGGGAGCAACATGATTGCCTCGAACATTTTGGCTAGAAATTTTTTCACAGACTCTGAAGGCAGCTGCCGTGTTGTCACTGTGACCCAAAATTCCCAACAGAAACTCTGACAACTCAGAAACAGAAGGTGAAGAGGGCTCTGACAATGGAAACTTCGAAGAACAACATGCAGATTGACCCCTGGGGAATACTTCACAAACTGTTTCTGTTCAGTCGAGCGTAGGAGGTAGAATCAAATCCAGTAGCTGTAATAAATAACAGACAGATAAAGGGGAAGCAAAAGAAAAACAGAAAGAAAAAGAAGAACTCTGTGAAATAGTAAATGATGTTAGCAAGACAGGTGGGGATATTCCCAATCAGAAGAACAGACATAAACAGTTCTGAGTATCAAGGATCTCCTTACAGCAGAGGATCATAGAACCTGGAAGACCTATGGTGGAAGGATCAGGGTAGGCAGTTTTCATGAGTATCCAGAGTATTAATTTGGGTATTAATAAGGTTGTATGGAGAAAGTTTTTTTAATGATGGAGGAGGTGATCTCTGTTGTATGGGTGAAAGAAAAGGAGAAACAGATTTGCTCTGACATATGCTCAACTTGCCTCCTGCACTTTTTACTAAAGCGAGTGTATGTTGTACTGGATCTACAACAGACTTGCTTTTAGCCAGTTCCCACCTTCTCTGCAGAAAGAACAAGGATAGTTCAAAATCCTACAGTACTTCCAGTTTAGCTAGCCTTTGATACGAACTCCTCCTTTTGGGTTGATTGCTACATATGCCAGATCAATGATTTCCAGAGTTCCTGCACTCCGAGCACAGTGTCTGATGGTCTTATTGTCCAGAAATCCCAGAAAATGTACAAAGCTATGCCTTGGACAAAACTGTGGAGGAAAACCAAAATGTATCTGAGGAAATTCTAAATAAGAGTGAACATCAGATGAGACCTGTGTATAAAGATTTAATATGACTCTGAGGATGCAATAAACCGTATAAAGACAGTGAGAATATATTCCACGTAATCGCCTTACTCCAGAGTCTTCCTTTTCATACTAGACGTTCAGGGTGGTATTAACCTCAGACCATTTAAAATATTTGTTTTACCTCTGTTCTCAGGCTCCTTCTACTCGTTCTATTCTAGGAAACAGAAGAATCCTTATCACCAGATGATACTTTGTACTGCCTTACTGTAATGTGCCAATACTATAGTGCAGCAATACTATAATATAACAAGTTAGACACCTGCGTAAAGAAAAGTCCCATGAGTATATTTGTAATGAATGGGGACGTATATTCAGATAAACAGAGAATAAAAATATGTTTATTAATGCATATGGCTCTAGTGTGTAAGTACAGTACCCTGTACTATAAAACCTGGTTTAAAACACTTACAGTATATGCAGTACATCCCAGTGAGCAGGGACTAGTGTTCAAGAGAAATTAGTTGGGTTTTGTTTTTTCACTATGAACGAATACTATCAGACTTTGGGAACCTCATTTTCACCATCCATTACTTAAGGATTATGATACTTATTTCCTACACAAAGTATAGCAAGATCTCTTAAGGAAACTATTATGTAAATACTAAGTGTCACTGTAGTATATAGGCCAGTTTTCCTGCTGGTGTCAATGAAATGCTACCTGTTTTCTTTGCTAGGGATATAAACATTTTTTAATATATCCTGCAGCAAAGCAAAGACCATATAGAAAGCTTTAAAAATTGCAGAAGCAGTAAGGAAGGAAACAAGCTGTTTGACAGATGTAGAAACTTATAACATGGTCACATTAAATACTGGTTAAATTCTGCACTTCAGCACGGTCCCACGGGCTACGCTGACTGCAATCACACCTGTGGGTAATTCCACTTAAATAAAAACATGGTCAAGGGTGAGACTTTGTAAGAAATGTCAATCCATGATTTGTTAACACATTGAGCAGAATCATCACCTATAGCACTTCCCTCGCTAAATTAGCAACTGATTTAACTCAGTAACAAGCTGCAGCAACGTGTAACTCAATCTTGCATGAACATCCAGATTTGCATTTCTTCATTCAGTCATGCTTCTGGATATTACCCTGTAGTACCATGACAACAATGTGGCATTCTATCTTTAAAGCATCTGACAAGGGCATGGCTTAGGGGACACAAATGAGAACACCTGGCTATGCTGTTATAAGCAGGCGAATGCTATGTTACTCTCTTTTGATTATTTTTTTGGATAAATTTAAAGGGAATTTCACAATGCTCTTTGCCAAAAGAAACTAATTCTGAACTCATTCTGTATTAACTAATGCATTTTGGTGATTTGCTGATGTCAGGAAAGAATCTAGAGCCAAATGTTTTATATTTGCAATATTTTTCAGCTATAATAGAAAAATGAGACAAGGGTCAAATCTGTTCGCCCCTTCAAGATATCCTCACAGCTACGTGTACACTATCATTGGGGAAATTTACTCACCATTTCATTCATGAGTTCCAGTCTTCTGATCACCTGGGTGGCCTATGTGGTAATTTGCTTGGGAAATCAGATAGTTTTCTTCAAGAGTAAACCTAGACAAACCAGAGAAAATGGTTTCCTACACATTCTGTTGCTAGCAGAGTATGGATATAGATTACACCAGGTTAGGCTGTCTCTCAGATCTACCCAACTACCATTGTGCCTTAAAATTCCCCCAGTGCCCTCATGCTACATGGCAGCCTTGATGTCACACATGAAAGCACTCTGCTGCTGAACTGCCTTAGGCACACGTGGAAATAAAAATTCTCATTAAAATAATCATATCCTTGGATCCATGGGGCACCACATGAAGCCCACAGGAAACTCAAGACAATGAAAAGCAGTAATGGAGTCAGTCAGTGACAGAGGGAGTCAGTCAGTCCGCCCGTCCGTCCGTCCGTCCGTCCGTCCTCTCTACAGAGGTTGACCCAGAGCAATATGAATACAAAACACTCTCCTCCACTCAGCCTGAGGACCAATGATTATTTCTAGGGGCAGATGGCATTTGATAGGCTAAATGAGCCCATGATGTAGTCAGCAGCTGTGCTTGTACTCATCAGCTGTTGGTCCTTTCTGCTACTAGTGCACGTGTATTGTCAGTACTGCAGAATCACAGAATCATAGGGTTGGAAGGGACCTCTGGAGATCATCTAGTCCAACCCCCCTGCCAGAGCAGGGTCACCTTAGAGCAGGTTGCACAGGAACGCGTCCAGGCGGGTTTTGAATGTCTCCAGAGATGGAGACTCCACCACCTCTCTGGGCAGCCTGTTCCAGTGCTCTGCCACCCTCAAAGTAAAGAAGTTCCTCCTCATGTTGAGATGGAACTTCCTACACTCAAGTTTGTGCCCATTACCTCTTGTCCTGTCACTGGGCACCACTGAAAAGAGCCTGGCCCCATCCTCCTGACACCCACCCTTTAAGTATTTGTAAGCATTAATAAGGTCACCCCTCAGCCGTCTCTTTTCCAGACTAAACAGACCCAATTCCCTCAGTCTTTCCTCATAAGAGAGGTGTTCCAGTCCCCTAATCATCTTGGTAGCCCTATGCTGCACCCTCTCCAGCAGTTCCCTGTCCTTCTTGAGCTGGGGAGCCCAGAACTGGACACAGTACTCCAGGTGTGGCCTCACCAAGGCAGAGTAGAGGGGGAGGATGACCTCCCTCGACCTGCTGGCCACACTCTTCTTGATGCACCCCAGGATGCCATTGGCCTTCTTGGCCACAAGGGCACATTGCTGGCTCATGGTCATCCTGTTGTCCACCAGGACTCCCAGGTCTCTTTCCACCGAGCTGCTCTCCAGCACGTCAGCCCCCAACCTGTACTGGTGCATGGGATTATTCCTCCCCAGGTACAGCACCCTACACTTGCCCTTATTGAATTTCATAAGGTTTCTCTCCGCCCAACTCTCCAGCCTGTCCAGGTCTCTCTGTATGGTGGCACAGCCTTCTGCTGTGTCAGCCACCCCCCCCAGCTTTGTGTCATTAGCAAGCTTGCTGAGGGTGCTCTCTATCCCCTCATCCAAGTCATTGATGAATATATTGAAGAGGACCGGGCCCAGTACTGACCCCTGGGGAACACCACTCATCACTGATCTCCAACTAGACTCTGTGCCCCTAACCACGACCCTCTGAGCTCTGTCTTGCAGCCAGTTTTCTATCCACCTTACTGTCCATTCTTCTAACCCACTGCCATCCTAAAGACCTCAGTGCCAGTGCGGGTGGTACCCAGAGACGCCAGCACTAGTCATACAACACAAAACATTGTTTTTAGTTTGCTTTGGCAGCACAAATTCAACCTGTTTGATCATAAGGCGTAGCCCTAACATGCTAATAGTTACAAAATGTTAATGTACCTGTATACACACTTAAGAACTCATCGGCAGAAATCTATGCCTGCTAGGTCAAAATATATATACAAAATATATATATATATACACAAAATTTCTGACTTCACTTATATACAGTGTTCAGTACAATTCTGTATTAATGTTACACCTGTAATTGGGCTGTGAAGTTCACAAAGATCTATCTCATGGTCATAAAAGCATCTGATGGCCCATAAATATATATCCCTTACTCTCTCCCTCTAGCTGTGATACTGCTCTCCTTCCTTCATTAATATAGTCATCTTAACCCATTCAACTGTTGGTCACTATTTTCATGAGGTATACTTTGATTAACGTTTTAGCAAAGGCTTTATAGAAGTAAACATACTAATCAAAACTCCAGCCAAGCTTAAGGCAACAACAAGCAAAATAGATGCACCAAAGTAAATAAACATTCAAAGGTAACCTAAATAAAACTGTTATGCAACTCATTTTCCAGCATGTGACTTCCTAGTCATCTAAGCTGTACAGGACTACAAATACAGTGATATAACATATGCACACACAGGCACATAAATATGACATGAAGATCTTTGTCCATATAGCCAGTCATTTCATCACAGAAGGAGATTAGCTCTGAGCTGTCCTTGGAAAAAATTGTTTACTGTTTTCAATCAGCTGCTTCTCTTTCACGTTTGTTTCTTGATTTTTTAAATAAAGTGTGTGCAACACTAACATTTTCTCCTTCTCCAACTGCTATGTGTTTTCACAAACGAGGGACAGCTTCCTCCAAATCACATTGGCCAACTCTTTCAGCATCCCATAGAGTTGAGCATGTTCAGCTTCCCTTGTTAGTCCCTAATCTGTTCTCTCACTGATGTCTGCCCCTTTTCTTCTCGAAATCCTGTTGGCATGCAGAGAGATCTTGGAGCAGGCTTTGTCAGTAAGAACTAAGACAAAAAAAAAAGTATTTAATTTCTAGCTTTTCCATATTGTGATTCACAGTGTTGTCTCTCCCACCGAAGAACTCATATTTTCCCTGAACTGTTACTGTCTGTGAACCACTACTTCGAGTCTTCATCTCACCAACCTGCAGACTCAGAAACAAGACTGGGCAAGAAAGACAGCACTTTCTCATATGTGAAAGCAGAAGAGGAACACTCCCTGGGCAGTCCACATTCTTATTCTTGTCCTGCTTCAGCTGGCAGAGTTGCCTGGAGACTCCTCCAAAGAATGAAATAAAAATTTCTGTTCGCTGCCCGCCATTGGACAGACTCATGCAGCATTGTGCTATCTAACATAATATTTCAGCAGCTGTCCCACAGTGGTAGAAACACAGCTTCTGTACTGTGCAGAACGCAGAGTTTCTCTTCTGTGTACATGAAATAAATGGTTGCCTGCAGAAGAGGCCATTGTTTTCATAAGAAGTGGAAATACTGGCACAGTGGGGAACAGGATAACAACTGAATAGGTTTACAGACACAGTTTAAAGATGAGAAGGGGAAAGAGTAAGATGAGGAAATACGGAGAGAAAGACAAAATCCAAGGCAAAGACAATGAAGAGAGAAAAGGGAGAAAAAACAGGAGTGCATGCAAAGAACAGGCAATCAGAAAGCAGAGAAACGAGAGGCTGAAGACAAAACAGATGAAGGGCTCTAACAAAATCTCATTGTGCCAAACAGGGGAAAAACACTGACTCACCAAACTCATTTAGTGGAAGGAAACAGTAAGGTAATGAGAAAGTACGAACCATAAAGCAAAATAAAAGTCAATCTATCAATCCAAACTAGAGTTTGGAGTTGGATTTTGTGATTTTCATAGACGTTTCTGAGATCGTCATGACCGTTTCTTCCAGTCAATGACCACATAGTCTTTTAAAGAAAAAATAGCCATGAGTTGCACAGGAGACAGAAAAAGGAACATATTCTTCTTGGTCCCTTAGGCTGAGTGTAGAGATAATAATGTACTGATATAGAAAATGCTACATGTTTCTGTTTTCTGCACTTTCAGGAATTTGCAATGATCTAGGCTGCTCTGGCTGAGTCACTGTCATCTGAAAACGTCAGAGTTCGTTCCAAAACTGCTAAACATATTGTACGTGTTCTGGGTAAGGAGGCATCTCTGTTCCTTTCCTCAGAAGCTCAGCTGTTTCCTAACCTGTCTGCCATTGTTTAATGCAGAAAAAAATTGTATGTAACTACGAACACAGAAAGTGCATCCCATCTGATGTAGAGGAGATTTTTTCTATTTGCATATTGAAAGCTACTTTTTAAGAATGAAGGTCTCCTAGAAAGGCCCTTACAGAAGACTGCATCTTACTAAAGAGTAACTGCACGTTATTGTTGACTCCTGAGCATTGATTATAACACTGCTATATAGAGTATTAATATGTCATTTTCATAATTAATATAAAGATTTCTAACTGTGTATATACAAAGTTATAATTTATAAAAACTTTGGTTTTGTTGAGCGTAAGAAATACACTGAAGTTGATTTTTTATGTGTGTTCTTCAGACTATAATGATTCCATTTCCAGGTAGTATACTTTGCTCTTTTATTCAATTATTCATAGTTAAAATCACATCAGAGAACATCTTTCATTCAGAGACCAAGAAGGAAAAGATGATTTTTATAAGTGCCATTTATGAACACAAATTCCTTCCTTCTAATCAACCTGCTAATTAAACTCTCAAGAAAAAGTGCTACCAAATAAGGAAAAAGAAACCAAAGTACCCTGCTGAAGTCCTTGCTTCTCACAAAGCTTCTTTTCACTCGAGTTTCCTAAGTAAAGCTGCCTTCATCTAACACCACTTGGGGTTTTCAATGTTTTTTTTCTAAAGTGTCCCTGTTTTCTTTCTCTTTTCCTGTTCTTAAGGCTTGATTGTACTTACACCAATGAAAAATATGGAGGTTTCTGAAAAATGTTGTAATTAAGATCACTTCCAGAAACCTGTGGTGGATGTATTTATTAATTTGTACTTACATTATAGAAGTGTTTGAAGGATTCCCTGTTATAGGTGAGGTACAAATACTTCTCGAAACATAGTCCTGCTCTAATGTTTTTGTAATACGAAAAGGAAAAGCAGAAGGATTTGACTGATGTGAGGATTATTATTTCCATTTGCAAATGGACACTTGAAGTACAGATAAATTAAGTGTCATTCTGAGAGTCATGAAGGAGAACTGTGCCAAAGTTAGAAATTTATCAGATCTCCTGAGTCCCCACCCAGGGTTTCACCCGTGACACAATTCACCTTTCCATATGCTTTCAACCTTCACTGTCTTCCAAGGGGTTTATACTTCGAAGTTCTCATATTCCAAACTGCTGAAATACATTATGGGTAAAATGAAGTTACAAAAGTAACCCTATCAACCTGACAAGCTGTCTGTCAGAATTTACAATGCAAATAGAACTAAATCCCATAAACAAATGTCTGGTTTCATTCTATCTGCAGTGTTCTGTATTCAACCAGACACTCAGTGCTTTCTTTATACTTCTTGTTCCACATAGCTGTGTTGCTCCCATCATTACTAATATTGGGTATTCCTTGCAGAGCCAAACGGGTCCAAGATTGACCCCAAAACATGACATTAAGTTCCTGGGCAATGAACTGAACTGATTTTTCTATTTAAGTCCACCTAGCACAGTTGAGGCACTTCCTGAAAGAAGAGTGGAAGTGAAGTTCTTGGCTATTATTTGTTCTAGTCAACATTCTCAGATCTACAGGAGCAAATAGTGATAACAGTGCTTCCCAGCTCTACTAAATTAACTCCCAGCTCTAATAAATTGTTAAGGGTTTTGTAAAGGTCACCATGAGTCTTTTAGCTTACAGTAAACTGAGGTAAAATGACACAGACATCTCCCAAAGATTCCTGAAATACAGTGGTGACAGAAGAATCCATGTATCCCATGCACTACCCTTTCAGAAAGCCAAGAGCACCCTGGCCTGTATCAGGAACAGTGTGGTGAGTAGGACTAGGGAAGTGATCGTCCCCCTGTACTCGGCAATGGTGAGGCCCCACCTCGAATACTCTGTCCAGTTTTGGGCCCCTCACCACAAAAAAGACATTGAGGTGCTGGAGCGGGTCCAGAGAAGGACAACGAAGCTGGTGAGGGGTCTGGAGAACAAGTCTCATGTGGAGCGGCTGAGGGAGCTGGGATTGTTTAGCCTGGAGAAAAGGAGGCTGAGGGGAGACCTTATCGCTCTCTACAACTATCTGAAAGATGTAGTAAGAAGTGGTGTCGTCTCCCAAGTAACAAGTGATAGGATGAGAGGAAACGGCCTCAAATTGCGCTAGGGGAGGTTTAGGATGGATATTGGGAAGAATTTTTACACTGAAAGGGTTATTAAGCATTGGAACAGGCTGCCCAGGGAAGTGGTTGAGGCACCATCCCTGGAAGTATTTAGAAGACAGGTAGTGTTAAAAGACATAATGCTTAGAGACGTAGTTTAGATTAGTAATGTTTTTTGTCAGAGTTATGTTGATGGTTGGACTAGATGACCTGAAAGGTCCCTTCCAACCTAGGCAATTCTATGATTCTATGATTCACCTACCCGCTCTACTCTTTGCATTATGCTTTAAAATCAGCTTCATTTTAATCTGTTAAGGCACAGAAAGATTCTCCAGATTGATTTTATGGTCATTAGAAGGACTGTGGTACCTGCTGGACTGTTCTTTTCACAGGGTGGGACACTTCTCATGGTATTTATGCATTACCCTTATGTAGCCCTTATGAGATGGTGTTTCATATGTTGCAGATCTCAGCACAACATTTATCATTAAGCAATCATCTTTATCAGCAGGTAAGATATTCCTTTAATGTAAACACTTGGGTCATTCACAGCCAGTCAGATGTCACAGAAAATAAAATAAACCAGAAATTGTAGTCTAATCCAAACAGTTTTAATCTCAGGTTGGGATCCCAATATATCATAAATAAGAATTTAGAAGCTTTCTTTTCCAAATTTATTAAGTTTCTAAGGAATATCTAAAGAATAAAACCAGAGCTTTTAACAGTAATGTTACTAATACACATTCTCAATATTAAATTTGTTTTAATCAAGGTTTTATTTACTTATTCGTTTGGAAAACCTCACAAATCTTATAGCAAGCTGATTTTGCTTGGGCTGACAGTAAGATTTCAGTCTGTGCACTCAAGGGTAAACAATATTATAAAAATGCAATATTACTGTTTGAGCTAAATGTTTAAGACCTCAAAGTGGTAGCTTCTGGAGACTCATCAATTTCTCACTAGCCACTAAACAAGCAAGAGGAAGACCAACCTTTTCTACCATAACCTTTGATACTGAAAAATTACGCCTAAACTGTTAAATTCATTATGAGAGTGAGATGAAATATTTGTATCTTATTACCCTTGCAAAGATCCTAATAACTTGTATTTATCTACGTTTTCAGAAGCCCTTGTGACATGAATATACAAGCATGAACTGGGTAAGAGCTGTAGAGTTGCTTTGCTAGAAACAGCTGTCATCACAGAGAAGTCAGGAGACTTCAAAACTGAGAACTTCATTATAGATGACCAGATTAAAAAAACAGAGTTTTGAAGAGTTCTGTTTCATACACCCTAAATTACGTTGTCCTTTTGTATAATTATAGACAGCTTTGAGAAGTTTGGCACCAGCTATTTACTCATTTTTAAAGAGGAACAACATAATAATAACTTATAGTAATTTGGATTAAAGAATGAAAAAACAGAATGCCATAATAACAGAAAAAAAAAAAGGCAGAACAATAGTTTGGGAACATATTTCCCCACTGTTTGGAAAGAACAGAAGAATGTAGGGAAATACAAAATGAGGATACAAAACTGATATAAGAACTAGAAGATCATAAGACATAAGGTGAGAGAGTAAGGAAGATAAATTTATGGAGTCTGGAAGAGCAAAAGCTCAGGGGCAACATGATCTCAGTCTATAAATATCTTCAAGGTAAGGATATAAAGGAAAGGAGGGAATTATTCAGTCTTAAACTATGAGTACTGGAAGAAAAGGCCTAGAGCTAAGAAGGGAGAAGTTTAGGTAGAAGTTTTTAGCTGTAGGAAGAGATAAAACAGTGAGCAGACTGAAAAAGTGACATTTGAGGTACTGCCCCCGAATGGGGTGTTCACACCAATAGATATGTTTCACTTGTGCATTTTCATCTAACAAATTTCCTGCTACTAGAGGAACCTGGGCTGACCTTGATTTTTCTTGATCTCCTCTCAGGCAGAATTTAAGTTCATGAGACTTTAGCATACTGTGCTACTGGTTTTAAGTTTGTCATAGGTTATATCGGAAGGGAAAGATATTTGATGGCCTGAGATAAGTGTTTCTCTACAAGATAGAATGGGGAAGGTAGAAGAAATATTTTTATAGCTCTTTCTGGAGGTGTTACATAGATACCAACTTTTGTGGATAATGTGAGTGCTCTTTTCCATAGCAACTTCCAAATATCACATCTATCCTTTTTCTTAATGCAGACACTTCATGTAACAGGCACTCCATTTTCCTTCCTAAGCTTCATATCTTAATTCACTGGAATACCTCCTTAAAGATACTCCTACTTTATTCAAATGGCTTCAGACAACCTCTTTTATTGCTGTTCCTACTCCTTCTATGACCCTACCTTCAATCCAAGCCCTGATTGTGACCATAATCTTGCGAGAACATCTGAAGACACCTTCACAAATTGTTCTAAAGAAGGAACTTCCGAAGCTTTCTCTCCCTGTCTTTCACCTCTTACAGCACTATTTAAAGTATCAGAGAAGGTTATCTCACCTTAGAAATCGTTATTTCCAAAGATGTGCCAGTCCTCTGCGAGCTCATATAAGACCATAAAAGTGAAAATGTAGCACATCTTGGGAATTACTATATTCAAATGATAAAAATAGTAAGGGCTGGATTAATAGGCCTGTTTAATAAGCTTAATAGAGATTTATGGCACTTCTAAGCCGCTATAAACCTACCTGCACATGACTTTTAGTGAAGAATGTAGCAGTTGTTTCTGAAAAGTTGATGCCAACTTGGTGTAAGCTTTTCTGATACTGTAGGGGAAGAAATAAATTTCAGACCTGCAAGATCATCAACAAAGCAGTTCCCTGAGAACCTGGATTTTGTTTCTTTCCATGATTGTCATAAGACAAAATAGTAGAGTACGTCCTTTTTTTGAAGGAGTTAAAACTGAATTTATTTCTTTGAAAACTAGATTTTACCTATGTCCATTGAACACAAAACATATTTACAGGACAAGGGACTTACACTCTTTGGCTAATTAAGTCAATTTAAGCACAGTACTATAATTCAAAAGGATAACGTTAGCACAGAATATGTTAAACAATAGTAAGAATGAGAGGCATAGTCATTTGTAGATAACAGAATCAAATCTGCTGACTACCACTAACATTGGAAATATGGAGAGATTCCAAAGAATACCAGAATCATGATTACAGAACTAAGGAGTTGATAAAATTTTATAGTGCAGTAAATTTAACTCTAGCATATAAGAGCTGATCATTGCAGAAGAGCAGGGGTACAGTCTTCAACTATATGAGACTGACGGAATTAAAAAGTCTTCCTTCTTCACAATGGATAGAACAAGTAATAAGAGACTTATATTTCTGAAATAGAGATTTAAGTTAGACCTCAGGAAAAAGCTTTCTAAAGATAAGTACAGTTAAGTACTGGAATAGATTTATAAAGATAAGCATTTTTAAGTACTGGAATATATTTATTAGGGAGGTTATGAAATTGGTATCATTTGAGTCTTTCAGGAACAGTTTAGACAAACTCTAGTTAAGAATGGTTTAGATAGAGTCGATCCTGTCCTAAGGCAAGGGAAACTTGTATTTGAATCTACACAGAAGCAGAAAGATGGACCAGACAATCCCTTGAAATCCCTTTAAAGGCATTTCCTACAATAAGGTTTAATGAATGGAAGTTGTAGCTAATTTCATTTTGGCAACAGATAAAACCTGTATTTTTAATAGGGAAGATAATTTAATAGTGAACAACTGGAAAACTTGATCAGTGCTATCGTGGATTCTCCATACATTTTAAAAAATCTTTAAAATAAGACTGAGCACAGAAATGTAAAATAATAACCAATTTCAGTTGTAGCTAATTGCCTAGAGACAGGAATTATCTCAGGAGAAGTCCTACGGCCTGTGTTATGTAGGATGTCACACTGGCTCTAACTGGTTGAATAATCTATTAATTTTATTTATTATTTTTTATTTATTTCATTTATTTGCTTTTTTCCATTGGTCATGTTCATTTATCAAACTGCTTCCTGGCTCTTGGTCTCTGACAGCATGTAAAATGCTTTAAAAATTTCTAAAGAGATAACAGCTTATCCCACATACCTTTTCTAGTTGTTAATGCTTCCACACTTAGTGGTTTACCCACTATGGGCAGGGGAAACAATCCCCTTTTAATGATTGCAGACAGTAGGATAAAAATTCTATTAATGTGTTTGAGGTAAACATCCTTATAATAGTTAGGTTAATGAGTATGTGATTAATGGATATACAGATGAAATGCATTCTTCACATCAATGGAAACATCCTTAATTAGGACAGATTTAAGTACTAGGCATTAGATTGCAAATGGAAGCGTGAACAACAGACGCAGTCTGAACAGTTTCCCTCCTTTCATGCAGCTTTTTGACATATTTAAAGAATTACTTGATTTACTCTCTAGTTTGCAGATATGGGGCTACGTGCCTGAGCAAAACAAAAAACCATACATTATACAAAGAGTTGTACTCATGCTCATCTTCCACTTTCTTCCCTAAAGGACAGAGGTGTCTACAGCACAGACCAAAGGCCAATTTGCCTTGATTAGTTTAAGTGCAGCTGGTCCACACAAAAGTAGGAGAAGAGAGGAAAGACGGAAGTCCAGCTCCAAGGGAATTTGCGTCCCTGGGTAATTCAAACAGGAAACTGTTTATACTTATGAAACCTACTTCAGCATTCAATGAAATAAAAGGTAAATTCCCACTAACTTTATATGGGCATGGTGCCTTCCAAGAAAAATCTTGAGATTAAGTGAATCGATATTTTAAATTAAAATCTTTGCACATGTATATAGAAACTAGACTGAAGATTTGCGTTCCTGAGACCTGTTCAATGGATTTCTTTATCTCACAAAGTTTCACTTAATTCCTTATTTCTCTTGGAGAAAGACGTTCCACTTCTTCCTTATTCCTCCTGCTTGCAATCTGTAAAGGATGGTAAGACAGTAATGATGAAAAATAGGAGGGATAAAAAAGACCCGAGAAGGCATGTCAAAGGACTGCTGTGTACCTGTTTACATAGTTGTTACACAGGACAACAATTACATCCATCTCTGTGCTAGGGGCCAAAACATGAGAAAGAAATTCTTTTAGCCGATCTGTGGTCTTCTTCTAGGGGTTTCAGTCAGTCCAGATCCACTCTGCTGCTTCTCTACAGCATGACTTTCACCCTAAGTGAGATAAATAATGTACAGCAGAAAGCTATTTCCTCTGCACTTGACCAACGATTTTAGTTAGATCTCAGCATTACTTTTTAGAGCTGATTTGATTCAAGATGCAAACAAGAGCAAAGGTTTTATTACTAAGTAACAGTTCTATCTGCAGTGGCTGTTAAAGGGGTGTCTCACAGACAATGGGAGAAAGGGGTAAAAAGCTCACTGTCATTTTTGATACCAACTATTCCAATCACAAGTACTAGCAAACCAAAGCACGATGAATATTTGAACTGCTTGCAAACACAAATGTTGAACAGGGTGAGTGCATCTCCATTTATTATGCAGGGAGCTTAGGAAGGTGGAATATATTTATTGTTAATAGAATATTCACTTCAAGCTATACCGATATGGCTTTTGTTTTGATAAAACTTGTCCTTGGTGAGCCAAACACAAACTTTTGCAAGGAATGATATATATTTTCTGGTTAACTCAGCATGGGTCTGAGTTGCCAGCTGACTTTTATTCTGAAGGTGATTCTGCATCTCTACTGAGGGAGTGAAACCACAGAAGCTGAGAACAGAAGTCTTCTATGTTCTTTTTGCACCTGTATAAAAGATGCATGGAGGTATAAGACACTATGGAGTTACACACAGTGCCCCCTTTTGCCCTTCCTGTAGAAGAATGTGACTTGAAACCTAAAAATAAATTTCATCACAAGAAGTCCAAACAAATCAAGTACTAGCAGGCAATGAGTTGCATCAGCCAGGAAAATTAAAAATAACTTTCAGTACAGGAAATACAAATAAATGCAAATACTGGCAAGAAATTGGTCAGCTTCTATAAATGAGAAGTAGCGTAACAGCATTACACCTTTTACTCCATCTTTGAAGGCTGGGATTTATTTCAATTCTGTGTCTGCAAAGAAAGAAAAAAAGCTAAAACCTGAGGTAAACAACTGATAGATAGAAACCATACAACTGAGAGATGAATTTTGAAAGTGCCCCGATTCCAGAGTAATAAGGATCCATGCTTTTGGATCTGGACAGCAAAAAGGTCACTTCTGACCTGAATACAGACATGTAGGGACAGTATCAGATGAGTCTATTTAGTTTATTCTCATATATATATACACACACATATATCTCTTTGTTTCTCTTTTCACATGATTAAACTCATAACATGCCATCACATACATCACAGCAGGTAGCCTTCATGGAAGAAGATGATAAAGGGCAAAAAATTACCATTAGTTTTACTGAGTAACACAAACTCATTACCACGACTAAAAAGAAAAATACAAATTGTTTGCTACATACCAGTGGTCACAGGGAATTCTAAAGGATAAATCAAGGACATAAAAATTAAAGCATCAGTGATTCTGCTGGAATATGCTTGAAGCTATTTTAATACCTCTTGCAAAATGGGTTGAGGAGGAAAAACTGTGTCATTCTGAAGAGATGTGAATGGATGAACAAACAAAATGACCACCCAGAAACATCCTACATAGCCTTTATTACTGCAGTAACAACAATAGTACTGTTAAATAAGTACACAGTCTTCTACGGATATTCATCTATAAAGAGTCAATACCCAGTACTTTTTAGCCTGCTCCATATCCCTTTATTGCCATTCTAGTAGGAGGGGAAAAAAGCATTGAAAACTGACTCATACTCAGATGACCAGTTTCAGATAGTTACGAGCAACACAAATGAGAAGGGCACTACTAGGGAGCATATTTGCAGGAAAGGATAGACTAAAATGTTTTTCTCTGTCATCTCTTCACTGGTCCTCTTAAACAGGTGATAAATTTAAGTTCTTTTCAGGAATACAAAACGAAGCCCTTAAGTAAGATTTCATAAAACTCAACTGGATATTTAAGACTTGTACGCAGAGGAACAATGTGAAAAAAAACCCAAAGAAACATATTCTATAAAATAATAAGTAATGTAAGAAAGTCTGAACGGTGCAATATGTTTTCATCTTCTCAGAGATGACAGTATGAGGGCAGCAGCAATAATAGGTGGTTTCAAAACAGATGTTATAGTCCAAGCCAGTTCCATCTGAACTCCACATGCTTCAATGGAGAGAAACAAAAATGCTTTAGGATGAGACTGTGCAAACCACCATGTTATTTTCAGTAAGACCACTTATGTCATTAGGGTTTTGCTAACCTCTCTAATAGTTTTGAATTCTGGACTGAGTGGAGAATCACTACAATGCCTTCTGAGATCCTGAAGGCAGCAGCCCCAAATGAGCAGGACACTACTCCAAGTGAAATGAACTACAAAATACTAAATTAATTGACAGGTGTTCACCTTTCATTAGTATGCCTCTACAGAAAAAACTTTTTGACTCCGGCTTTCTTCGCCAGACAAACTGTTCAAATGGCTTCTCCTTAGTATATCAGAAAGCTAGCAAATGAGCTAACAGCAATTAAAAAGCCTCCAAACGCTCTTCGTGGATGATACCCAGGCTGGTAAATTAGAAGAAATACTGTATGAAAACACTGCTTTTTCTAGAAATATAACATCACCAGACCACACTTTAAAAAAAGGCAATTTTGAAATGTAAGATTATTTTCTAAATTACATGCGTGTACATTTTACTTACACAAACTGCAGGGAAAACACTGTTAGCATGTAAGAAGGTTAAGTCCAACTACAGTAGTTATATAGAATCATAGAATCATTTAGGTTGGAAAAGACCTTTCAGATCATCAAGTCCAACCGTAAACCTAACACTGCCAAGTCCACCACTAAACTGTGTTTTTAAGTGTCACATCTACACATCTTTTAAATACCTCCGGGGATGGTGACTCAACCACTTCCATGGGCAGCCTGTTCCAATGCTTGATAACCCTTTCAGTGAAGAAATGTCTCCTAATACCCAGTCTAAACCTCCCCTGGCACAACTTGAGGCCATTTCCTCTCGCCCTATCACTTATTGCTTGGGAAAAGAGGCTGACACCCACCTCTCTACAACCTCTTTAAGGAAGTTGTAGAGAGCGATAAGGTCTCCCCTGAACCTCTTTTTCTCCAGGCTAAACAACCCCAGTTCCCTCAGTCGCTCCTCATAAGGCTTGTTCTCTAAATCTGCCTAAATCTGACCTGCTTGGAATCCCAAATGTTTCAGCAGGGTGGTAAGAAGGGGAAGGATTGTTTTTTTCCTTGTAGGCTCAAGAGGAAGGTTGCTCTTGTGGGCTCAATTCTTAGCCACAATCCTCTTAGATTTTTTTTTTTTTTTATTTTGATTTTTTTTTTTTAATTCTGATTTTTTTTTTTTTTAATCTACAGTGAAATCATCTTTTAAGACAATAGTGCTGAAAGGTAACATTTTCCTGCAATTAATTAGTTAAAACTGTTAACAGCATTAACGGTCTGTTAAGAGGGATTCCAGTTCAAACATGCGCTTAAAGTGACTTAGGAGTGACTTTAAGGTCCCTTGGAGTAAGTTGGAATCTGTAAGGCAGTTATCCCCTTTTCTATTTGGCTTTAAAACACTTGATAAAGCTATGAAAACTGCCTCTTTGTGACGGAGAGTCCTTGAAGGAAACAGTCTGCAAATTATTTCTTTCTAGGCTTCTCTGTTGCTGTAGTCAGTCTAGACAAGGAGCAGGACAGGCTGGAGGACCAGCAGTAGGCACTGGTGCTGGCAGACTTCCTTTGCTTAAGGACTTGATGACTACAGCAAAAGTTGCAGACTTCGAGCTGCCAAGTGCCAGATGTACAGGCTAGAAGGATTCAGTGACTGGGGGTACGTTCCCTTCCCTTTCCCTCTTTATTTTTCCTTCCCTTCTTTTCTCCCTAGCACAGAACTGAATTCAATGAGTTCTTCAGCTCTCTTGGATTTCTCTTTGCTAATATAGCATTAATAATACTTCTTCATTTAAACAAAGGATAATACAGTGATATATCTGCAAAAATGCTGGAAGCTGGGTTTTTTTCTCTCCTTCCTTCTTGTTTGCTCCATTATTTATAGCTCTGTTTTACAGAGCAGAAACCCAGCATTAAAGCCTGAGTTAAATCTTCAGTCTGTACTATCCAGATGGATTTAAAATAGAAAAAAGGAAAAGAAAACTTATTTTCTACAAAACTAGACTTTATTTTCCTTATGTCAAGCATCAGATCTCCAGTCCAGGATGCAGCTTTTGAGAGCTAGTAAGAAATAATGAAGAAATGGAAGAAAGGGTTATGTAAGGAGAGACAGAAGAGAACTAAATGTTTACTGAAGGAGTATGAGTGTAAAAAACTTCAGGTTTTTTACCTGAAGCATATAAGAAACAAGAAAAAATAATAAATGAGAAAACTTAAGAATCCGACCCTGTGTTTCACAATAAAACTGCTTTCTAAAAATATGTGCCTACACTGAGATATCCACTCTGAGGTAAATTCTTAAAGGAGGTAAGACATTTCTTAACCCTGATGCATTTAAAGCCAGATCAGGAAAAGTGACAGCATTGATGTCAGCTAACTAGCGGAGGTAATACACAACAATGCCTGGTCTCCTCCAGGAATGCGGAGCATCTTGATGTAAAAAAAAAAAAACAACCTAACCTATTTTGTAGAGACAAAGCTTAAAATGGCTTTTAAAAAGCCTTTTGAGAACCTGTGCTGCCAACGAGAAAGGAGAGTCAGGAGAGTCGAAGCAGCTTTCAAAAGGACATATACATACTTTTCCACAGGAAACAAAGGTTAATAAAAAGTACTCTATTATCTATATTACATACAAAAGGAAGAATAGCTTTCTCATTAGTTTTAAAAGAATAAGTCACAATATATGCAATACCTAATGCATCTAGCAGTCAGTCTGGAAAGGACATTTTTAGTATCTCATCACAGATTCTCAGCAATGATGAAGTACACTGAAGACATTTACTTGTACAAGCAATATCTGGGGCAACAGAGAAAACAAACAGCAGACAGGATAAATCAGAACTAAATTCAAATCTGAAAAATGTGCTTACAATAACAAATGCCGTGAAGTATATGAGTTTGAAGAACTGAGTTTGAAAATGTCAGCAAAATATTTCAAATCAGTATCATTTAATAAATAGATTTATTGTTTGTTTTGCGAAAGGTCTCATTTGGTAGTCATTAGGTAAGGATACATATTATATGAGATATCCAACTATATGATATTACTACATATTATTGTATGAGGCTGTGAAGTCTCTGTCTTTTGAGATGGTCATAACAGGCAGGTAGATTCCCCTACAATAGCCTTTGAAGCTTCTGTAGTTTTTAAGGTCTTGTATCTGTCCAAGTAATGTTGGAAGAAGCAAAGAAGAATTGTGCCACACAGTGTAATTTTTACTTTTTAATCACTTGCGGCAAGGTAATAGTTGTCAAATGAGTAAGTGTATGTAAAAGAGGTACTTGTCAGCATTGCCAACTCAAAATCATGGTCGTCTTCTTAGAAGCCCATGATTATTTTTTTTAAAGCTGAGGACTGAACACGTTTTAGGACTGCCATTGACAAATTAGCCTTTTCAGAAAAATCTGAGTTATTAAGTAATGTCACTGAGAAGGTTTAAGCCACAGAACAGACCCACCAAGGAAAGACAACAAGCTAGAGCGTAAAAAAAAAAAAAAACACCAGAAAAAAAAGAGGTACAGCTCAAAAGAAGAAAATAGGTAAAACCCAGCTTAAAGCTGAAGAAAGTCAGTAAAAGCCTGCCCTCAGAACAAAGTAAAAAAGAACAGATTTTGGAACTGTAAAGATTTAGAAAAACCGAAAGAACCTGATTTGATACTTTAAGATAGAAAAGGCAAACCCTCCAGCAGTTCGTAACAGAGCATTTGATTCCACCATGAATTTGATCTTTGCCTGAAGTATGGGACAGATTGTCAAAGCCAGGAAAAAAAAGAAGGCATAAAAAGATGGAAGAATTAATGGTTTAAGTTTCACTACATTTCAAAGCAGTGCTGATCTTTTCCTTGCCATAAAGTGATTCTGTCAGTACCCTCTACTTCTGTGATATGTACCCCCCTATAGTTCAAACCACGATGTAATATACAATTTTTCATATATTCATACATATTTTATAATTTCATATACTTGATATAGGGTTAATTAGGGAATAGTCTCCTCTAATAAATTAGATCCATTAATTACTATGGAACACAACCCAGAGTGCATGCATCTTCCTGCTGAGATTGTAATAATTCATTTAGCAAACTTGTCTAATCTATTCATTATGTATTAACTGTTTAGAAACTCCTCATAAAAGACATGTAGATGTGGTGCTTAAAAATATGGTTTAGTGGTGAAACTGTTGGAGTAAAATTGATATTAACCAGAAAAATGAAATGTAACATGTAATCGAAGCAACTAAGGGAACCTGTCGCTGCTGCTAAAAATCATCTATACAGCCCCAACCATATTTCATTAATTATAGAGAAATTGTAACTAGACATGATTAATCTAAGATTGAATTAAGGAACTAACCACTAGACAATGTAGCTTTGTTAATAAGCAGGGTATTTCTGTCAAGAGAATGATGAACTGTAGGCCTGGTCAGCAAACCAAGAAAACCACATGGAACTGCCAAGGTTAGAGGAGAAGTAGGTAAAAAGTAATTTTGACAGGGGAAGATCCCGACCACCGACTGGTTGACCACCTACTTAAAAGAGAACAATAGACAAAGAAGACAGAGTCTGCGCACTAATTTACATAGGAAGCAAAAAACCCTCAATCAATCATTAATGAGAATAACAATGAATATGTATTAATTGTTAGAATATGTAATAATCAGTGTATAAAAAGGGTAATTTTTCAAACTAAGGCATGCTCTCCTGGTACGGGCACTCCATTTCTGTGCATTAACGGAATAAACTCGGAAATACCTCTGCTCTATGTGTTATTGGCTTGCACACTGTGTAAAGAACCCAGATTTGGGACAACAGACTTGGCAGTGTTAGGTTTATGGTTGGACTTGATGATCTTTCAGGTCTTTTCTAACCTAAATGATTCTATAAAAAGGTGTGGAGAGGTGAGGTGGGAGTCATTCCTAGGGCTGGGCAGGATGGGGTGAAGTAATGCCAAATCTGAGGGAATCCTAGCAACACTGGGATCTACAAACTCTACCTTCTAAGGCTCTTCGGTTCCCTTCCCAACCCTCCATCTGCCCTTTCATTCCCTTTCTCCCTTCCTACAGAAATAGGAAAATACTGCTACTTTGCTGGAGATCTGGAGGATACTTGCACTGGTTTTGATAATTTTACTATGAGTGACTCAAAGATCAAATTTCTCTTTGTCTAGTCTCACAAGACTGTTCCCCTCCAAAACAAAACACATCTTCACACACAAACATGTGCGCACACACACACATAATTAAAAAAAACCCAAGCACTTCTTGAAATATTTGCTTATTCTCTGGAAAATTCTGAAAATTAACAAATGGTAAGGCAGAAACACCCTTTTCATGCAAGATTTCCAGACAAACTTCTCAATAAAATGAACATAGGAATTTTCTAGTCAGCAAAATACCATGGAAATGGTCAAGCTAAGTTTCTGAAATTACAATGAATACTAGCAAACCTGACATTTAGAAAGCACATTCTCTAACTCATGTGTATGCTACATTTCTTTTCCTTTCTTTCTTACATTACTATGTTAAATTAATGTAATTTACATGACTCTGAAAAAGCATAAAATCTATTCAGGTACGAATAATAAATCTTACTTTGTCACCATTTCTTGTAATACAGAATAGCGCTGTTTTCAGCACAGAATGTAAAGACATAAAGTACTGTTTCTGACAAACAATGATCTGGAGGTAGTTTCAGGTTAGTTTGCAGAGATATGGCAATTTAGTGCTTCAGTGTAGTTCAGCTATATAGTACAGTGATTCCATAGTCACTGTTTCACAAAAAAAAAGGAAACATTTTTTTTCCCCCGATGGCACAAAGTCACATTGTGAATTCAATATCAGCTCAAGGAAATACACTGCCAAATTATAAATCATAACCAGGGACAGAAGAACTAAAGGTGCAGACACAAAATTCTCTCAAGATTCCTTCATTTTTGTAGAGAAGTGATTCGACTTGCTTTGATAAATTCCTAATGTAGTGTGGAAATGTGTTTACTAGACACATAGTGTGTCATCTGGTAACCTGCCAAGGAATGTAAAACTCACTGGGAATCCTATTCAATGTCGATTTTGAAGTCCCAGTGAAACTAAATGCCTGTTAGCTTAAAGGGTCAAATAAGTGAGCAGTGTCAACAGGATTTCAGTTTTTTTCATCCCTGTATGCACTCACTATTAAACTGTGTTCTGTGTGTGTGCCCAGGCCTGAACAGAGGCACAGGTATTAGTAAATCCCTGCTGATTGTATTACAAACAATCACGCTGATGGAGGGGGATTGCTAGTAGGATAAGAAGCCTTTAACCTCTAGTTGTCAGTTCAAAGGATGTCCGGGTCGATAGCAGTCAGAAGTCCTTTATCACCTGATGGCTGCTAGATGATGTGAATGAAATAACAATGGGTGAATCCTCTTTCTAAAACACAAATCAAGCTTATCAGAGGAAGAGTAAGGAGGTTTATTTTAAAGAGCTATGAGGGTTAGAGCTATTCCCCAGAGCGCAGGGGTACTCAGAAAACATGCTCGCATCTGCTGTACTTCTGTGAAACACAGCTATGCTCTCTAAATCCATTTACATGGCTCTGCTGTGCTGCTCTTCATGGTAAGATGAAGGGCGTTTATTTGATATTAGGCATTGAAGGCACTTCCTGATCACTTGGAGTAAGTGGGTGTGTTCTCTCTGGTATGGAGAAGAGGAGAAAAAGGACATTCAGACAGGGAGAAAGCTCACCTTCCTCCTTTGCCACAGATTTCTTGTGTACATCATGGGGAGTCTCATAGGGTTAGATTCCTTTTACATCTGTTATGTGCATTAACACCTATGTTTCAGGAATTTGCTTCCAGAAGAAAGAGGCAACTGAGCAAGCAGAATTCAGGGTCATGACTGTTTAAAAAACTGTGTGAGAAGAATCGGTCCCCTCAGATATAAGAATAAAAGTGCTTTACTAGTTGCAAGAAGTCTGCTAGAAATAACAAACAGGAATGCTGAGAACAGTGGGATCCTTTTTTGTTTTTAAATGTCTCAGTGATGGCTGCCAGGACAGGTCTGTCTTTTATAAAAGAGTTTGCTGTGATGGTGTGTAAAGCTGTACCGATACCTCACGGGACTTGGGTGCCATCTCACTTAGAAATCTAGTGAGAATTGCAACTAACTGCTCAGGACACGCAGCTTTGGAAATGAACAGAAAACCTTTATTTGTTGTTTGAATTCTATTCTATTCTATTCAGGCCTAGAAAATGGTAAACATGTTTGAAGCTAAACAGCCAATATACTCTCTGTTTGCAGGCCTGGATTTTCTGTTAGAGCACTTCAGAGTTCACCCATGGATGTTCCACACCTCAGTCAGTTTTCTGTAGAAACGGGATAAGAACATTTCTCTGTGTCCCTGGGATGTTGTGTGAAATACCTCTTGTGCAAAGGTCTAAATAAGAGGTATTATATAGCATAAAAGAACGTAATTTGCATGTGCTTACAGTCATGCTATATAGACTTTTTAAATAGAACACTGATTTATTTAATGAAAAAAACATGGGTGTGATGAAGCAGTATGACTTTATGCATGTGTTGCACCATTATACAATGTAATACTTTAAAAACTTCGCTTGTAAGATGCATTCATGCACACTTAGCTTGTGATTTTTTGAATGAGTATCCTTTTTTTAAGGTTTATGGTTGTTCATACATTTTGTCTTGACCTCTACATAGCCGTCTAAACTGAATTTAAACACTTGGAAAAATCAGCTGCTTAATTATTAAAACAAATCACTTGGTTTTAGCTGTTCTAGCCTCTCTAATGCTGAAGGCAAACCTTCCCTGTGCTTCCATGGGAGTAGAGTTAAAATTCAGAAGAGCACACTGGAAAAATTCCACTCCAGTTGGGGGTTGTTCTACCATATCTTTGTCACATACCAAATTAATTTATCTTGTGTACAGGTGTACAGCACCCATTATATAACCTCCACGTACAACAGAGTGGCCAGTGATACAACCTGGGGAGGAAAAAAATGTCTAAGAAAGCCAGCAGAAAAAAAAGACAGGAAAAAGATTCAAATCACACAGGTAGGCTAGTTTTGCAACATCATTTTGAGAAGCCTTTTGCATAGTGGTAATGCATCTTCATACCTATGTGTTTGGAAGCAAATAATTTAATTTTATCTGCCTTTGCTTGTGGCATTGATATGACACATAACTGTTCATTTGCCTCCATGCCTGAGAACACAGGTAAGTTGCTCTGTGCACCTCTTCCAGCACAATTAGCATCAAGGAACAGGGCAAGCAGAGAACACAGTAGCTGACAACAGGAGGACAAAACGTTGCCTAGTCTCACCCCATCAAGTAGTTCTCCACAAAAAACTAGTTGTGACCTATATTTACACACACAAGATTGATTCCTATCAGTAAGAACAGCATGGCAAGAGGTAACAAAGAGCTGAACTTTAAGTTAGAAAATTCAAGAGGTCAAGTGCTGAATGGGACATATAGAATGAGCTATTTTTTTCCCACTCCCTTAATATGTGTTCTCAGAGCTGTATGGGGAAGTCTATAACACAGCTACATGTCCTTTAACTAAGCTGTGAATCTCAATACCCAAGAAAAACAATATTTAACTCCTTTCCTGACAGCAAAGCTGGAGCAGGTTCTAATGCTATGTGACCTGTACATTAACCTCTGAGTTATCCCATAGAGCCCTTCGGGTAAAAAGTTGTCATTATTACAACTAACTGCATAAAAAATAAAAGTTTCTCTTAAGATCAATTTTCAATGATTTCCATCTAATCCTTTCTATATTTTACGTGGTGATAAGAAGCAGACCTGTTATTCACACATTTGATGTTCTAGTATCTAATGTGACCTGAAATTCTTTAATGCTGTTCTATGTGTCAACTTCTGAAGGAAATATATGTATGTACCGGGAGAAAAAAACAGAGATCAAAACACATTTGAATTTCTGGTTTGATTTATGATCCTTTGTCTACTAGAGCAGTCCCACTGGCACTTACTTATCCATGGATAATGTAAGAAATCAAGTAATTTGTATGAGTGAAGTGGGATTTTACAGTGATTTTCAGACATATACAAATACGCACTTCATTAGCCACTCCTTGCATTTATTTCATGGGGGGAAGGAAAACTCAATTTATGCAAAGCACGTCCCTTCTGTAGCTTTCACCTTTACTTTCAGAAAGACTGTGGTTGATGGGAAAATCACAGATTTACATTAAAGAAAACTGTAATATAATTCTCAAAAAAAAAAATCAGCAGATGTCCTCTTGTACATTTTTTTTGCATAGGGAAGGCAATGTGAAGTTGACAATAGGTATACGTTAGATTTTAAGTTTTGCAGTTAACTTCCTGACCAAACAGACTGTCCTGCTGCCACTTGTCACCAGATGGATAAGGGAAGGAAATACCGTAAGTTTCCACTGCAATACAGTGTGATGCATATATGAATGCATCACGTCTGCAGATGTTGGTCCTTCTGGGAAGAAAATCAGTGAGGTTCTGGCATATCACCACAGCCCTTTCCTGACCTCTCTGATGGGGAAAGAAGCCATTACCTGAAGAACATGAGGTTTGTTTTTATCCTTCCTTTGGACAGCATACTCATGAGGTCATCTGCAATGGTTTGAAGATCATCTCAGCTATAATGGCAGTAATAAGAGTAATGACTAATAGGATTTAGCTGTTTCCTTCAGATGTAGGGGGTTGCTTCCTTGGATGTTAAAAATACTGCCAATTTCAAAAGCAGGTTTAATTTACCTCCTTATTCCCCTGAAATAGGACTGTCTAGAACAAAAGTCTAACTCGGAACTAGAATAACCTCAAGGTTAGACGGTTCTCTAGCCTCTACCACTTGTGTCTGAGGGTAGTCTGTAAGTACCTCCTCTAGGACTGCCAGAGTGCTTCTAAGCACCAAGTCAATACAATATTTAAAGAGTTTTGAAAGATTATGAGTCCTGTTTTCCCAGTGGTAATATGCCTCTCAATTGCGACTGTAGTCTACAGTCATCTTGGCTAGGCTTCCTTACTGACATCAAAGCAAGTCTCAAACTATTTTTCCCTTTTGATGAACTAAGCTTTTTACAATGTCTCCTCCTAATCACCACAATCAGAAAATTAAATACTTCTCTGTTAGACCACTGCAACATATTACAGGTGATTAAAGATGAAGACGACCAGAAAACCGCATGTGTTGCCTGTCTGACAGGAAAAGATGAACAAACAACTATTAAATTTACACACCACCCTCTTGTCCCCTGTCAGTCTGCCTCTGGATAAAGCACAGTACAGAATATAGGACACTATAAAAACATCTGTAATAAGATAGTCCAGCTATAACTATGCAAGATTTAGTCTCATATATGCTTTGTAGCAAAAAACTTTACATCTATTCTGATTGTACTTTGTAAGAGGAATGAGACATATCACGGAATCACGGAATCT
>VYZM01015628.1:0-81342 GCA_013398915.1 Dromas ardeola
ACAAATGGAGGAGATTGCTTCTTTACTACATTACTTGAAAACGGTATATAAAGAACAACTGGGTCTAGGGCCAGTCATCTGACAAGAGCTGGCATATAATCACGGCAGAGAATTTCACATGGAAGATGCAGGAAAGAAGACAGTCTGTTCTTCCACTCCTTGGCTGACAACGCAAACACCTTTATCATGACTACTGGATCATCCAATGGTTTATATCACCTGAAAGAGTCCAATACTGTATCTGCTGTCAATTTGCTCTGTATTATACTGACTGCTATATTTTCTTGTCCTTACGCTACTCAGCATTTTAAATAAAATTGTCAGCAAAATAAAGGAGGAAAATTGTCAGAACTTGTTTGAGGATTTTATCCTCAAAACAACATAACTCTATTGCACACTGTCCGTTTTGTGATACAGTCTTCTTTTAATGACTTGAAAATGAATTCTCAGAAGACAGACATGTCAGAACCACACACTGCAAGTGTTTGCTCAGGCACTATCACTTGTAGTAAAATTTTAAGACACACAAATGGAGCAAAAGACACAAACTGCAGTATGAACTTCTTCCTCAAAAAGAATATTCTCCTAATTTTTCCCAAGTAAAGGACTAGCGTGTCATCAAACAATGGAGAGACAGATACATATGCACGTGCATTTTTGATACCGAGACACTAAACTTTGATGGTTTTGGCTATATTTTTAAGGTCAGTTACTTACAAATACTGGGTTTCATCTTATCTAACTATAGAGCTAAAAAAAATTCCAGTCTCAATTCCAGTTAGTAATTCTAGGATCCCCTAGAAGAGTCCATTTCCCTCCACAGTCAATGGAGAAAAATAAGCACGTTACAGATGTAATTAATCTGACTTATCTTAGACGTTTGCACTGAGTCTGGGTGGGATGGAGTTAACGTTCTCTATAGCAGCTCGTATGGAGCTGTGTTTTAGATTTGTGACCAAAACAGTGTTGATAACACACTAATGCTGCCTGCCGAGGTTAACCTGCAATAACAACTCCAAATCAGACGAATCATCTTCTGGAGATTTCAGTTCAGTTAAATGTAAAAGCAGCTGGTTAACTTTAAACTCATCTTTATTGGATTCTTGAACTATGAGATATGACAAAATAAGGATTTTTACATTTTAAGACTGGCACAGCTTAGATTATTAGACTGAAGGTCTAACGTCCATAAAATGTCCTTGCAAGTCTACACACATCCCAAACTGCAACTAAAACCAATGAGATACTAAAGATGAAATATGCAGTTTGGGAAAATACCATTCTAAATGAAAAAACTTACCTTTTATTTAGACATCAGGTTGAAAAAGACACTTCCAAATAGTGTAAAAGATTACATGATAAAACATTGTCAGTAAGAAACCTTTACAAGAATGAGTAAACTGCAATTAAGATTTCATTAAAATAGCAAGTTAAATCTAAAGTTGAACAGATGGTTAGCAGACAGATATAACCAGAATTAAATAAACTATGGAGTAAATATTCTATCTTTGTCTGATGCTCATTGTGGAAGACACTTCAAACCGCTGCTGTTCAATGATAATCTGATCCAGAAATATTTTTATACTGTCTGAAAGTTATCCACGTTACTAGCTGAAGCAAATAGTGTCATTAAAAAGAGTACCTTGAGATCTTTACATGGGATGCACGCAAAGCTTCAGGAACAGTGCCAATGTATTTTACAGCAAGTATTTCCTTAGTTTACTTATTGATTATGTGGGAGATTTTATAATTAAACTGATATTCTACATTGATGAATGGAAGAAATAGAAGTTTGGTGGATGGCTCTGCAGAACAATTATAAACCCTTCTCTCCGCTCAGGAACAACCACTGCGAAAATTCTCCCTGCATTCTGAAACCAACTGAGGATGTGAGAACGGTTAGAAGTGCCGACTCTGAAGCAGACGAGACAGAATGCCATTCTTCAGTAAAAAACATGTCTTTTAAGCCTTGTACAACAATATTTCGTTTTTTAAAGAAGATAAAGACAATAAACACCTAAACTTCAAGCAGTAATGGACACACCACTATGAAGGCAGAAAGTAAAATACTGAGAGACCTAATCAATAGAAACTACTGCTAGAGGTGGAGTATGATTCAGTTATCATATTTCAGGACTTTTAAATCCCATTTGTAATTAAAATTTAAATACATCTTTCTTTAAACTTTTATTATTTTTCAAAATAAATATTTCACTAGCTATATGTCACATATAATGCCCACTTCATGCTTTTTCAAATTTCTTTTTCAAATGCTCACATGTGAACAAAAAACATATTCATATATAAAGAGCTGTCACAGCATTAAACCAGACACAATACTGCACACCTCCTTTTGATCTATGTATTGGGTCTGGCTGGGATGGACTTAACTTTCTTCATAGCACCACATATAGTGCTGTGCTTTGCATTTGTAGCTAGAATGGTGTTGATAAAACATGGGTGTTTTGGCTATTGCTGAGCAGTGCTAACACAGCGTCAAGGCTGTCTCTCCAACCCACCACTCAAAAGGCCAGCGGCTGGAGATGGGCAAGAGTTTGGGAGGGGTCACAGATGGGACACCTAACCTGAACTGATCCAAGGGATATTCCATACTATATGGTGTCATACTCATCAATAAAAGAGGGGGGAGAAAGGAGGAGGGAGAGACATTCTTGGTTATGCCGTTTGTCTTCTGAAGAAACTGCTACATGTACTGAGGCCCTGCTTCCCAGGAACTGGCTGGACATCTGCCTGCTGGTGGGAAGTAGTGAATAATTTTCCTCTTTTTGCTTTGCTTCTGCATGTGGCTTTTGCTTTTCTTATTAAACTGCCTTTACCTCAACCCACAAGCTCGTTATTTTCTTCCCCTGTCCTGTTGAAGATGGGGTGTGAGAGAGTGACCGAGTGGGGGTCTGGTCAACCCTCGACAATGTAATATGTTCATACTGACTTCCTAGCAGCAAAAAGAGTTTACAACTGATAAAGTAGTACTCTGATTTCACTTTAATATGACTTTAAATAACATTTCAAATATGAATCCTAATGCAAAACTTCTGGCAGGATTTTCAGAGATGCCCAGCACTACATTCATCTTTTTGAATGTTACCTTCATATACATTTAGCTGTCAATGAGATACTGTTAAAATAAACACAATCAGAGATTTCAAAGAAATACATGATCTTCATATGCTAACATCACTTATTTACAAACCCAACACCAACAGCTCCGTAAAATTCCACTTTCACATTTTGTTCAACTCACTTTAATCTAGACAGAAGTACTGCATTCCTATTTATAGATCAACCTTATATCATCCACTTTCGGTCACTGTCTGGGATGTTTACAACCTTTAGGTCTTCAGTTCAAAATTTATGAAGCAGAAACCTTCACAATAACATATACTTACATTTATGAAAAATGTATCAACAAGAAACCTCAACATTAACAGGATAATGCAGAAAATCTATGAAAAACCTAAAAAAGAAGTATGCCCATGTTTATGAGTTTATCTCCTGTAATGTTTAAAGAACCTTTTCTTGTCTTTGTTTGAAGGCTGTTCAGTCAGTAGTCTGTCACATTTGGAACTTAAAT
Organism: Dromas ardeola; assembly: GCA_013398915.1. Taxonomy (NCBI): domain Eukaryota; kingdom Metazoa; phylum Chordata; class Aves; order Charadriiformes; family Dromadidae; genus Dromas; species Dromas ardeola. Next base: position 3,593 of record VYZM01015628.1, read on the forward strand.
TCCATTTCTTTTTCCATACTGCAAATGAAAACAAAATCCTTTGCTAGATAAAAGAAAAAAGAATGGACTGTGACCCTGTCCCTTTTGACTTATTGGTTGTACAGGCACACTGTGCATTACACTCAGTCATCTCTTTAATTTCCCCAAAGGTTTTATCTCAGAGGCGGCAGGAGATCTGCCCCTTGCAGGAATCCAGTTCCACTTTTTCACATCCAGTTTTCACATTTGCCATTATACTAGAGGGTGGTCAGTGCAAAAGAACAAATTTTACATATTTTCATGTTTTAATACTTCTCATGAAAACATAGAACAATTTAGGTTGGGAGGAATTCCTGCTCAAGGCAGGGCTGATTTCAACCTCATCAGGTTGAGGGAAGTCGAGATCTTCCCTCAAAAGCAGAGCACAGTCCGTAGTGTCGCTGAAGTTTCAGACCTCCCCAGTTGCTGCAGAGTCAGAAGCGCGGAGCAGCCCAAAGGATAGCTACTGCTACACTGAAGATGCCACTTTGGAAACTGCTTAGGGTTTTATTAAGATAACAGTACAAATATCCTTGTCCTCTTCTGCAGATTGGGTGACCCATTTCAGGAAGACTGACAACAGGCTTTGAGCAACCTGGTCTAGTGGGAGGTGTCCCTGCCCAGGGCAGGGGGGTTGGAACTAGATGATCTTTAAGGTCCCTCCCAACCCGAACCATTCCATGATTCTATGATTCTATGACAGCAGCAAGCACTCCAAAAGGAAAGTTCACTCCGTGCTCTGCTGATTTAATTACTTTAAATACATTTCAACTGATCAGATTTGGAAAGATGAAGACACACACATTGCTCATTTAAATTTGAAGTGAAAGTTACCTCATTTTTTGCCAGAAATGTACCATTTTGCTTAGTTTTAAGCTTTTTTTTTCTGATAAACATTCTGAACTGATGAAACAGTGCACTCAATTTTTGAAAATTTCACATGAACTACACTCATCTTGGCAGTAATCATGTTGTTACATAAAAAAAAACAGAGCGGAAAGTAAAAGCAAATGTGTTAACTGGTTTTGGACTGAAAAGCCTATAAAGAGTTCTTGTTAAACAAGGATTTACTAATAGAACGATAAAGAAATGGCTATATATTTGGATAGTTAAGAAGGCATCTTCACTGGGCTGGCTTTGGTCTTTAACTGGACTGCTAAAACCGAGAGTAATTAGCAATTTTTTAAATATTTCTTTTTTATATTTCCTTAAAGGAAAACAAGACTTTGGCATTAATTCATCACATTGTTGGGAATTCCTAAGCATCCTAAGCTTCTCTAAGCATCTCTTAGCATTTCTAAGGCTAAGAGAACTCTTTCTTACAAGCAGACCGCTCAGGAGTGATAGAAACCATGCCACAGATGAGGAACATACGGGTCTCCTCCACAGGACAGTTGGGTTCTTAATGTGCTGTGGATATGATACGTTTCCATTACTTTTCCAACATACTGCTTCACCCTGTGCTCTCTCTAATCTGTTACGGGCTTGACAATGTCTGGCACAGCCCCATATCCATACTGTAACTAGTATGGCTGGCTCTAACAGCAAGTACAGTGCTGCCTTGTTACGCAAAAGTACCCGTGGGAAGACAGCACTAGCCATATGGCTTTTTCCAGTCAGAGGAACAAGTTAGGGTTTGGAAACTGAAACGTGAACTCTGCTGGTATCATGCCTTCAGTCTGGAAGAGAAACAGCCTCACCAACAGAAGTTTTCTGAGGGTTTTATATTCCTTTTCTTATTGCCCTTTGTTTACCGCAGTCCCAACAGTCGGCTTATCCTTACATGCATATCTCTGTATGCCTTTCAGGTAAGATTTACTTAGCAGCATTTCTATTTCTCACAAAATGTTATATGATTATCATGAGACAAAACTGAAATTAAAATAAAAATCCATTTATAGAAAATACAGAAATGAGCCTTTTTGCCCACAAAATAGAAGTTCATTAAATTTAAGCTATGTAGCAGTGTACTGCTTTATTTTTCTCTATTACCTTTTAATTGCTGGCACTTTTAGGTATGTAGAATCTGGTTTTAAAGCCTTTTCATCTGATTAACATGAGAAGCAAATATTTTTTCCATTGAAATCAGTGATTCAATAATTACTATTTACAGGGATCACTAGGTAGATGACTAGCAAGATTTTATCTAGTCACAGTATAGAAGATTGTTCTTTGTGTCAATGTGGAAGTAAAGGAACCCCAAATGATTTGACCAGACAGGCAAGATACAAAACAGCTCTGCTTTGGATGCACTCCCTCATCAGGGATTTGCTTTCATTTAAAAAGTACATGTTTCCCTTATGAAAATTTTGGGGCAGAAGTGTCTCCTCATTAAACAAAAGTGAACAGTTTACTTCAAAACAATGAAGACTGAAAAGATTGCTTTTGGAATGGAACTAAGAAGTTAATCCTATTTCTCTAAAAGCTGAATGGACTGTAGCGACACTCTGTTTTAACTCCTTCAAGAGAGAAAGTAATCAAGCGAATACCATTTCCTTGATGCCACCAGAAGTGACAGTTTGGAACAAATATTAACTTTCAATATTCTCAGGTGACCTCCAGGGCAGACAGAGACTAGAAAGTGGAATGGCTTTTAAGTCACTGGGAGCATTTGATCCCACAGAGTCTGGGAATAAATTCCCCAAAAGATGAGAAAGGGAAGAAATATATGATGACATGTGTTTGACAGGCCAAATTCGGAATGCTGACATTTTGCTTTCTTACTGTTGTAAGATAAAAACTCATTCATTTGTTAAGGTTCTTGAATATTTTCCAATAATTATAAGCACTATGGTCAGTTTGAATAAAATATGTGTGAAGTACAAGGTTAAAGTAGGGTCCACATTCAACATCCTGAAGTTCTTCTGGCCAGGGCTGCAATAAAGCAAAAGAATCTGACCTCAGCAGACATCAGTAATAAGAAAGAAATGGTAATGAAAGTTTGCCATCAGTCTCTCTTCTCTTGGGCAATGGAGGCACTACAGTGAGCTTTCTTACTGGAAAGAGGTTTTTGCCACAACAGAGGCCTTCATTATTAACAGGTAGTTCTTTCAAGAGCTGATGCCCATGGCTGCACAAAGAAATTTATGTTTGATGCAGGCTGAGTGAGTAAGTGCCTACTGTTGACTACCATTTATTGGAATGAGAGCCATGAAACACTAGTGTGGGAAGTGCCAAAAAAGAGAAGTGACACTGAAAGAGAGGAATTCTTGTATATTTGTAATTTCAGACTTTGTGTGGCCTCCAGTCTCAGTCATCAGTCTTTTCTTAATGGAGTGAAACTACTCATAGTTGATAAGTTTATAACTAGAGAAAAAGGCATGGTCATTCACCTTGAGTTTTGCCGTACAATTTTCAGGCTCTAACTACTACTTCGTTGCAGATGCTGCTTACACAGTTTTGACTCTACCTGCATGCTGTCCCTTTGAGGTGAATTTCTTTCATATTTCAACTTTTAAGTTATTTGTTTACAACGTTTTGACTAGAATATTTGATTTTTAATTTAAAAATAAGGCATGTGATGGTTAACAGAGTAGTTACTTAAGAATTCGCAGATTTAAAGGCTATAAAGTGTAAAACAGAATAATCCACTCTGATCTGCGTAATTTGGGTCATAAAATTCTATATAGTAATTCTTAACAGAAATGGACCCTTTCTAGATGAGGATATCCCTTCCAACCCTATGATTCTATGATTCTATGATTCTATGATGCCTAACAAATGTTATCAAAGAATTTTTCCCCTTTTTTGCATTGATTTTTAGAGGCATTTCTAAGAGAGACATAATGTGTATGTTTTTCTCTTTTCTGCAACCAGAAACCTCAAATATCCTCACTCCGCCCAATTCTGATTTATGGTCAATTGCAGTCATGAACCCGTTACGCAGGACGCTGAGAACTTGGAAAAATGGAAGTTTAGGGGGAATAAGGTGAAATAATTTCTTAAAGGTCAGTGCTTGTATAACGGATCAAAACTAAAAAAGGTTAGCATAATGGATTGCGAATTTCCCAGACCACACTGCCATTTCAGTCAGGAAGAGGAACAGGGGCTCTGGAGGTGGGGGCAACTGTTTCTTTACAGTGGGATACCAATCTGCTACACTTCTAGCCCCCACCTCAGAATTTTTGAAAAACTAAGATCCTGAACATAAAAGTGTGAAGTAGTGAGGTGAAGTTGCTTCTGAGAATGTAGGTGACGTAAGCCAACTTGCTTTGGTTTAAAACAGCCGCTTCTTACTAATGCAGATGAGGATTCAACTTTTGATTAGAGAAGGGCTTCTTAGAACCAAGTCCTTCAGACCGGAGGAGAAACTCACAGTGGCAACAAGAAAATTAATGGAAAAGAATATTTAAAGCAGCATAAAATAGATTCACCAGAGTCCAAACAGCAAATGCAAATACTAGTAGCAGATATCATTATCACCAGTTTTCACCCTGACTATTTACTTCATTTGTTTACAGGTTCTAGAAGGAAAAATGCTTAAGATCTACTGTTCATTATCTCCTCTCCTGAGGTCCAACTCTTTCTGGTTAGTTAACATTCTCAGAGTCTGAAGCAATATAAAGAAGAAGACTCCCATGGTAATCAAAAGATACTCCAAGCTAAGGCTGGTTTGTAAAGCTAAACCAAACATGGAGCAAGCACACATTTAAATAGCTGAATAATACTCACACTTAAGTTCAAACATCAGTGTGTGTGAGATATTCTGAGCCTGACTTGATTTCAGTTCTTTCTGGAAAAAAGATCTATAATATTGGTCCCTCCCCTCTTACTGACGTATTTTTAACAATATTCTTTAATGATGTTGACCACAGTGGATTTTCTTTCCTTTTACAATTCTAAATATTAAATTGTATTAATAAATAAAAATTAATATAGGTAGATACAGAAATTATGCCCTTCTGCATGGAGGCATTTAAGTTCATTTGTGGCTGATATAATCCAAATAGGATTTTGTTGTAACATCCTTGGACAGAAAGGTTATTATGAATCAAATGAATGTTTCTTAAAATCTCAAATCAAAACACAAGTTCCTTTAAGCCAATCTTGTACAGAACTCACACTGTTCATGTGCTAGTAGGACTGCAATCTTAGACATATACAGCCAAGTTTATCGGAAAAGAGTTTTGTAAATTCTGCTTTTCACCAAATCAATACTACTGTTAAAATGAAAGATCGAGTAATGTAGTAACTGCATGGGTTACTACTCAACATCAACAACACTTAAAATGGTTTGTGCAATGAGTTCTTAAACAACTGCATTACATTGCCATAAAATAAGCCTACAATATCAGTCTGTTATTCATTAATTTATTCTGACAGGATTTCATTAATGGAATTGCAAGGCATCATGTTACTAATCTGCTAGGCTTCCCTAAAATAACCTGCTCGATGAGATTAGGGATTTATGCGTATACTCAGTCAGAGGGCCTGTATCTTGGATCCATTCCAGAGTCAAAATAGGTCCCACTGGGGATCATTTACTTTCAAACTGGTAATAGTCAATAATTCTAGAAGCTCAATTTAACAGCTTCAAATCAATGTAATCATACAAATAAATTCGAAGTTTAACATGCTTTTTTAGAACTACCAGGTTACAGGATTCAATAATACCTAAGATTCAGTTCCCTCCACAACAAAATATAAGTTTAAGATTTAAGTATTACTGTCTCCTACAATCACAAATTGTTTAGAAGACTATCTAAAGTTTTCAGAGTTCAAAATCTCAGATATGTTTTACAATGTCTTGAAATTCTCAACTAACCGTCTTTTTAACTGTGTTCTAACCTTTGTGTTTTAGAAACCTACACTCAATATCTTAACAAAACCATAACATATCCAAAGAAAACAATATCCCAGGCACTACAGTATTTCCATTGGTTTACTAATTACAATTAAGAACAAGCATTGAGACAAAATGATGCAGCAGGCAACTAATGAAACAGTATGTCCAAGCACAACATGCAGCGTGTAAGCAGTGAAACACATGACTGCCCCCGACATTCATGTGGCTACCAGAAAGACAAAGGGAGAATTTAGGTATTTTACTAGCATTTATTAGGTACTGGAATATCTTTTTTGTTTTGGTAATAAATTCTGCTGTATGCTGGCTGCTGTAGTCTGGTACAGCAGAACACTTACCTTGAGGTACATTATTAAAGCTACTGATGTCAGAAAGCGTGAACTTAAATTAAGCATGTTGCTAAGTGGTTTGCTGAACCAGGGCATCCTGGTAAAACGAAGTTCTTTGGAAGCAACATAACAATTCTGAGGAAACACTGATCTTTTCTTATCAGTCACTACACTGCAGATAGTTCTCAGCTGGTTTACATTCACTTAGGAAAAGGAAATAAAAACAAAAGGGAATATACAGACAATCAGAAAGATTTTTAAATGTCTGTTATAAAATGACAGGCGTTGCAGTCCTAGTTCTCCACTATTTTGTGTGATGTATGCAGCACTTCCCATAAAGTGAATATAAAGTTACTAAGGAAAATGGTATATATTTGCATTGGCAGATGACAGGACTACTGTCAGGGAACTGGATAATAATTCCGTATACACATAGCTATACAATACAAGCTAAGACCAAATCACAATATATAACCATGTTAGGAACTTATAAAATTGAAATAATCTATAATTAGATGTAATTAATTGTAACAAAGTAGAATGTAACATCACATATTCATGTCAAGATTTCCATGTAGAGACTTGCTTGAAGAAAAGACAAATGTAACTAGAAGTTACAAACACTGGATCAGACGGTCAGCTAAGGATCCACAAATTTAAACAGCTCATGATTTTATCTCCTCTGCCCCCCCCCCTTTAAGTGGATTCCTTATATTTTCAGGGCCATGTGAGTTGAAAATAAACAGCAAAGCCAATTTGAACAGAAAGGGCTAAGGCTGAATAGGGGCTTCTAGATTCACAAATGCAATTCTGAAAGCTTTCACCTAATCAATCATATACTAAACCACCTATTTCTGAACCTCCACAAAGAGTAAAATAAAAAATTACAAAATTTAGCATACCAGTGCAAGTTTACCACAAGTTTTCAGTAATTACTTTCAAAATGAATTCATAAAGTAGACCAATAAGTAAATGCAAGAGATCAGTGGGAAACAGTATCTGTTCCTCGTTGATTTACTACTAAAAGTAGATGCCAAATACATTATTCAATAAATAGTTAGGTATAGCTGTAGTTCTATTTGGAATTGCCTGTTTCAAAATAAAACTTCACACTATTCATTGATATACAAATGTATTTTGCACTTATTAATTGAACTACAGCTACATGTTAACTTTATGAGTCAAAAAGCAAAAAGAACATCAAGTATTTGTAATTCTGAAACTCTGCACAGGTTATGGAAAGCTGTAAATAGGTGTGAGCTCACAGGTATCAATTGGACTGCATTGATTTACATCCACTGATGAGCTGACCCTACCTTTCACATTTATCTCATTTCATTAAGATACATAAATGATAGTGATTATCCAGAAAGGAGATAAAATAAGAATCTCAAGATGAGATAGATGATGGTCATTAGCAATGCATATTACCTTGTTGTTAAATTGCATAGAGGTTGATTTCACCAAATACTAGCATTAACATATAATAGAAGGCTCAAAGAATACTTAAAAAAGCTGCTATAAAATGAAGGATAAACTATTTACAAATTTGTGCCTATTACATATTTGAATTTGCTCCACTGAAACAGCATCATCAGCAAAATACTTAAGGGCACATTTAATTTATGGTAATTCCTCACAGTTCAGAATTAAACACATATACTTCTGATCTTTTTTGACTCAGACCTAAAAACAGAAGACATGTTACTGCATTTTTATTTCCCCTATTTTATACCATTTAACAGTAATTGGTACTGTGTACAAATTTCTGTCTGGTATTAATACATAAGTGTGGGGGAAATTATCTGATTGCCTTACTCACATTCCCATTCCTGAATCTTTATCTACACCTTTTATTTACTTGCTTAGTTCTGTCTACTCAGTCTTTTGGTTTTCCATTATTTCCCCTTACGCCAACATTCATCTTGTCTGCTTAGATTGTGGATTACAGTACTAGAGTGTGAACTAAGAGATGCTGACACTGCAAATCTGCTTGGTTGAGGAGGAAATAATTCTGTTAAGAATGAATATTCCAGATATAGACCAAGGAAACCACCTGGAGCTGACAAGAGATAAAAAAGATTATGCTGCTAGAATCACTTGCCTTGCTCGAGAGAATGCCAAAATCAGAAGGGCTGACATTCCCACTTACATTTCAAGGTTACAAACATAAATGGAAATAATTTACTTTAACTCCTAGTAGACAGACATTCACTCTCAGAAAAGCACTGAACACAGTTCAGCAATTTAACAGATGGCATTTCAAATGAATCCTAAGGCTACGGAAAAAAGAAAGAAGCTGGGTCCATTCAGATTAGTACAAAGGTGCAGTTCTAATCAAATTCTACATCAGAATGGGATATAGAGTTTGATGTGTTTATCTCAGCACAGTTCAGGTTGTTGATTACATTTCTATAAATTCCAAACTAACTCTGATGACAGAAAAGAATTTATGTATCTCTTGGATAATACATTTTTTTACTTCCAATAAATGACTGACCTGGGTTTCTCCACCCAAAGAAAGAGAGCAAAACTAAACCAAAAGTCAGATGTAACTGAGCATTTGGGAACACTTCAGAGAATCATAGAATCATGGAATGGTTGGGTTGGAAGAGACCTTTAAAGTTCATCTAGTCCAACCCCGCTGCCATGGGCAGGGACATCTTTCACTAGCTCAGGTTGCTCAAAGCCTCGTCCAACCTCTTCCAGGGATGGGACATCCACAACTTCTACAGGAAACCTGTTCCACTGTCTCACCACCATCACTGTAAAAAATTTCTTTCTTATATCCAATCTCTTTCAGTTTTAAACCCTTGTCCTTTGTCCTGTCACTGCAGGCCTTGGTAAAAAGTCTTTCTCTGTCTTTCTTATGACCCCCCTTTATATATTGAAAGGCTGCAATAAGGTCTGCCTGGAGCCTTCTCTTCTCCAGGCTGAACAACCCCAACTCTCTCAGCCTGTCCTCATAGGAGAGGTGCTCCAGCCCTCTGGTCATCTTCATGGCCCTCCTCTGGGCTTGCTCCAACAGGTCCATGTCCTTTTGTTGGCAGCCCCAGAGCTGGACACAGTACTCCAGGTGGGGTCTCACCAGAGCGCAGTAGAGGGGCAGAATCACCTCCCTTGACCTGCTGGCCACGCTGCTTTTGATGCAACTCAGGATGGAGTTGGCTTTCTGGGCTGCGAGCCCACATTGCCGGCTCATGTTCATTTTTTTTGGTAACGCAAAAAAGGTAACCCAGAGATCTTTCCCACATAAATATTTATTTACATAAATGTCTAGCTTCAGAGACACTGACAATAAAAAACTTAATACAGAAGAAAATACAGATATGCCCCATATAAGCGACTGTGCTAATGAACTGTTTGCACTGCTTAGAGCAGGTTAAGAATATTAAACCTTTGTTCCTGCCAAGTACAGCAGATATTTTCTATTTGCTATCTCCCTAAGAACTTGGCATAGTATCTTATGGTAAGGATGTTTTCACATTCTGTAGTTACTGGTTAGTAGGTAAAAAGCATCTGCTTGAGATCACTGATAAATTATATATGTCACCTACAGGGCAGATCTGACAGCACTTTAAAAGTCTGATTATATAAATGGTCTATAGCTTAAAGATGACGCCCTCCTGCAGAAGTGTTTAAAGAGCTGAACTTGACTCCAATTTCCTGGTTGTATCTACTTTTAACAAGCCAGTGTATGCCCTGCTGTATCTTCCTACAGCTGCTTTGATGTTATTTTTACCTACAAAAGCCTTGTTCTCGCTTTTTCAAAGGGTACAGACCCTGAATATTCTTTTGCACAACCTGAATGGCTAATGGGAAGTACACCAATGTTTATAATTGTTAAACTTGAAAAACTTAAAATAATTCACCATCAATCATAACATCATACTGTATTTGCAATTACATATACTTAATTAATCTGAAATGCCTGCTTAATTAACCTGAAATACCTAAGGAGTTATTTTTCATTTCTGTGTAATTATTCCTTGTAATTATCCCTTTCTATACAAACACATCTCAAAATGAATGCATTCCAACTACTAATATATAAAGCATGCATTTTGTCAAAAAGTTGTTATGGTTGCTACATCCCATTATTGTACTATTCCTAGTCCATATTATATAGGCCAGATATACCAAAGTTAGTTTATTTATTAAGGGGTTAGAATTACTTGAAGACACTATAAGGTCTCATTATTAAGTCTCAGTAAGAAGCCATAAGCAGAGCTAACCTCATCCTTTTTCTGCTGCAATGGTTAAGTCGAAATGAAAGAAATTAAAGGCAGAAAATGAGATATTTTGTACATGGATTTCCATGTGTATCTAGAAGGACATACGAGGAAGTTCTATGACCTGAAACCCCATTTGCAAATATTTAAACCTTGCTCTCTGCATTTCACCTCTCTTTGCTCTTGACCTTGCTCAGTTATCAGTATCCTAGTTTCCAGTGTCTGAAGTGGCTTCTCAAGAATCTTTCTAGCTTTACTCCAGTTATGCAATTGCTGATGATAAAACTGTATTAACATAAAACATAAGTAAAAATCTCAATATTCACAAATAGAAATAAATGTACCTTCCCTTCTCCTGTTCTCTCTCCTGAATTTATAAACCCACAGACAGATACCATCTCCTATCCCTACTTCACCATTCTCATTCTTTTCTCTTTCTCAGTGGTCCATAGGCAGGAAGATTTCTTTGGAATAGCAGCATTTTTAATCAGACTGGCCCTTTCAAAGCCATCGTTACTGAGCAGTAGATAGAATAAATCTCTTCAAGTCACACTGCGAAACTTCTGGAGAGAGGACATACCATGCAAAATTCATGCTTTGTTATGAAACTCAGTCATCTGATGCGCTTGCACAGAGCAACCGCTGTTCTCAGCAGAACTCATCACTAACCTACTAAAAGATAAAAGCGTATTTTTACTCCATCACACTCAACTATTTCAGTTTATTTCAGTTTCAAAATGGTAACAGCACCACAGTGTTACCCCTGAATTTCGCTGTCTTGGACTGTAGTTCAAGTCATTTATTCAATAGGGTTTCTTGTTTTCTTTAACTGGTTTCACCTGCAGACAGCAAGATCAAATTCTTCAAAATTAATGCTCTGTGATGATATAAGCAGGGGAGGAAAAGTTTTCAGTGTAGATATCTCCACTATGCAAACCATAGTTTGCATGCAAACCATGCAAAACCACCATGCAAAGCCTTAATAACAACCTTTCTATTGACAAACACAGATTGACAAAAGTTTTTTTTAGTGTATTAAAAAGAATCAACAATCCTAAGTACATGTCGCCTTTGTATACTAAGAGTTAGAAATGCTGTTACAATAGATAAAAAGCAGACAGAATATCTTTGAAGTACTGTTTTGAACAGGGGCGCTCCTTCCTGAGCCAAAACAGCACTGTTATCCAGTGGGTAGAATAATGCCGTTTTAGTCATGATGAAACAAAGGCTGAATATAGGAGACACTACACCAAAAAAAAAAAAAATTCTCTCTGCTCAATTTCACTGCGCTCTGAGTGTAATAACAATCTTTTTAACAATGGCAGTATGCAGAAAGTTAGTTTTCTTTTACAAGGTAGCTGGTGCCAGCTACGTTGCCATACTGATACATAGGGAGCAATGAGAAATTCTATGGGAGTTACCTGAATGCAGTGGTAACAAAGGGAAGGAAAATGCAGACCGTGACAATTTAGGGAATCCATCCACCTGAAGTGTATGAATTTCCCTTTATAGTGGTTTGGGGTTTTTTGAATTTTTCTTTTGTATGTCTCAGAAAGTAAATTCCATTTTGTTTGCATTCTGTCATGTGATTCTTCCTTCACTGTAAACTGAAATTTCACCTGATGATGCTTCACGAATAATAATGTCATTAATTCAAATTGGCCTTTGCCCTCCACTGCTTTTTTTTTTTTAATACAAATTAGTCCCAACTTCTGTTTTTTTGGCTACCACTGAAGATAATGACATTTTTGAAGCTTAAATTGGGCGTTTCAGAGAAAAGAAAGTACACAGCAGCAGAAGAAATACACAAGACCCAATTACAAAAGGTGAAAAACTATGAACAGAGAATATTATTCTTTCTGTCCCCTAACAAAAAAACTTTCAATTAAATTATCAGAATGCTTAAAAGAAGCAAGTATTTTCCACAGAGTGCATAATGTGAGCCTAGAGTTCTTCTTGCTGGCTACTGTAGTAGCAAAAAATGTAATTTGAAAAAGTGATATTATAAATTCATGTAAGAAAGTCCATTAAGGGCTACTAATACATACATACATCATCTAGGTCAGAAAATTTCCAAGTACTGCAGTGGTGGAAACTGTGAGGGTACACTGGGTGAAGCATCACAGTATCCTTCTCCTGTGCTCCCTTCCCAGACGTCTGACCACTGTCAGAAATAGCATGTTTCTAAAAGTTAGACAAACAGTCTGACACATTACAGCATTTCTTATATTCTTATGAGATGATAGATATCTGCAGGTCATAAAACTAGAAAAAAAAATAACTTCTATGACATGTGTGAACAGCTATAAGAAATATGTTGGTGTGTTACTTGCAGAAGATCATCCACATAGGTTTAAACAGGGGTGGAAAAAAAAAGTATCACCATGGAAGCTTTTTGTTGATGTAAGGTTCCAATGAAAACAGACATAAAGCAACAGTGTTTTATTTATGCATATGCTGGCAACAACACTGACAAATAATTTATTCATGTCTTAATGTTCCTCCTGGTATGAAAAATTTCATCCAAGGACACTTTGGAAAACCTCCTAGAGCAACTAACCACTGTTATTCTGAAGTACAGACAGCTCCAGAACTTTTTTAACACCCTGTAGTACTACTGTGTATATTTTAACCATAGCAAATTTCACCAGCAACTCTCCCTTCAAAGAACTTTTCCTCCCCAAAGGAACAACAATACAAGGTTGAAGTTGTAATGGCCTTTGGTATATAATACCCATTAGGCAATCATAACTTGGTGCACCCATTGAGCAAAACATACTTTGATAAAAAATACACACAGTAAGTATACAGGAATTAAAATTCAGTTCTCTCAGTTTAGCCCATGCCTCTCCTTTACAGCATTGCATCCAGAGAAATACTGGTTTCTGGATATCTCATTTTAGTGTTGACCAGAACTTCAGAGAAATCACACAAAAGGAAATTATTACAACCAGCCTAGTGGACTGGAAGCAAAGTGCTTCTGTATTTATCCTGAGACAGAACAAAACCAGAGCTTTCATTGCACCTGATCAGATGCTGTTCCGTATCTCTCTACAAAGCATCTGTTTGTCCAAGACACAAACCATTTTCAGGGTTGCTTTACAGAATAGTGCTGGTTTGTATCCCGGACATAAGCTGCCTCCCAGTGGTGAGGAATATAGAGAGCAAAATTAAAAATATGAAACTGAAAGGGAAGGCTGCACACTACTGAGGTCCCAGCTTCCTACTCAACTCCCATCTCCTCTGCTCCTGCAGTGACACTTCTGCTCACATCAGGACAGACTTGAGCTAGGCTGAAGTAGCTTCCTCACACACCCCAGATTGCATAGAGTGAGGATCCTCAGCCCTCAGCACCAGTTTTTTCGCTTTACAGATTCACACCTGTTTTGCCACACAACTTGCTAACATGCATGTAGGCTTCACGTGTTCTTGCCTAGCTGAAAGCAACATGAGTCTGTGTTTATCTTACCCTTTTGAGAAAGTTAGAAGTTAGTCCTATCTTAGCATCGAGCCTATTTTTGTCACTTAAGAGTGTATCTAACTCTGAAAGAGATTACACTCCATGCGTTTTCCTTTTCCATGCAAGGGTCAATTTTGACCTGACAGAATAAACTGGGCAAAGCTATTTTAGACTATGTGTAGCCTCTCAACAGAAAAAAAGGTTTCAATATCCAAGCTCATAAAATATATACCATATCAGAAGGTAAATTTTCATCGTGGGTGTCACAGTAAGAGCCAGCTCTTCAGGAGTGGTAGAGCTTGCCTACGCTATGTTGAGCCCACGATGTACAAGCACAGCAGGACAGGGAACCAGCCTAAGAACTGGTCTTCTGGGAGATGCAAACAGATTTGTGGAAGCAGAAAGAGAGACTCCATCAAATAAGTAACAATAAGGAACGCAACTAACCAGAGTACTTCTTGACTGTGTCAATTAAAGCGGTCCCCTGAAGCTAACACAGGCCAGAGCACCAATTAATTAGGTTGTTCATGTGGAAGACGTATAGATGGTAACTGATGTGTGTTTCTTTTTTGCTGCAATGTTGACAACAAGGAGAAGAGACTATAACTAGTGGCCCAGAGGTGGACCCTGAAGAGAAGTCAAACCATGGGAAGAAAGTCCATCATTTCCATATTTAAAAAATTAGCTAGATGTTATGCATGCCAAACGAGTCATGCAAACTCCTTTACTACTGAAGTATGTAAGAAACATCTTAAATCGCCTCCTATCTTGATCTATCTGAAGAATGTGTGCCTTGTCTGGTCCTAAGACGTGCGCCTCTCTAGTCTGGCTCTTTCCATTCAACTTTCCTGCCTAACTGTTAGGAGGTGGTGGCAGAAGGCTCTGCTTCTCAAGAGTCTGCTCCTTCCCCTCTTTGAATCTCTTTTCCCATTTTCTGGGCTGGAAAATTCATCTCTAGCTAGGAATGAAAAAAACATTTCCTGAAGTAACCAAGTTATCAAGAAATAGACTAGCAATTTCTAGTAGCTAGCCTGTCCCTGCTCCTTCCCTGAGTCCTCCCTCAAGCGCCCAACTCTCTCAAAGGCAGGGCAATGGCCAACACAAACCCTGCTCATCAGCCTAAAGCAGATTTCCAAATACAAAAGGGCAACTCATGCACAAAGTCAGACTGAAGCCAGACTCCAAGGAAGTGATCACAAAGCAAAAACAGATTTAAAAACCAGGTACAGACACATCTTTTTGTAGCAAATACTGATGAAGGAAATCTGTGGCCTGGAGACTTGAACTATGCTTGTCTGTCTCCCACAGATGTTTTCACTGTCCTGCTATCTATGCTCATTGTTCCTGCGGTACTTTCATTTCTATCTAATGAATTAATTGCTTCCAATTAATTGACAGCAGCTTCGTAGTGTATTACCAAAGGATTACAAATTAAATTTTAATTATGGTTCATTGTGCAGGAGAAATCAAGTATAAACATAATCACACTCCATTATAAAGTAAGTACACTAGACATTTTCCAGAACAGATGCACACTGTCCAAATTATAGTCAATTCTGATATATTGTAAACAAGCTAAGACTCATTTATTAAACTGAAAGTATCACACCTCCCACACATAAATGCATGAGACAAATGTTTAAAGCTCCAAATTTTCACAGATGGTAGCAAGAAGAAAACACTCTGAACAGACAAGTATTTCATGCCTGCAGTCTTCAGCAGCCACTGGTGTTCCACTGAAAGGAAAACAAAATTCCCAGTATAGTTTTTCCTGTACCACGGTAGCAGTAAAATAACTTAATTGTCACTATGAGTTCGGTCTGACATCATGCAGATCTTTGTCCCTAACAACAGGCTGCCAGGCGCCTAACTCCAAAATGTTAAAATACACGTTTGAAAACAAGTTTAATGGTTGCTCGGGGCAGAAAATATTCTTTGCAGTAAGGGCATCTGAGTTTGAAAAAAACAGACTGGGAGAAGAGAGATTAGAGAAGTGGAGTGTACCACTCAGAAAAAGTATACCTTCATCAGTGCAGCGCCTAGGAGAGGAAAGCTCTGTTTTCCTCCTATATGCTGTGAAACCATGTCTGCTCTGGGAGAGCGAGCAAAGTATTTCTGGAGGTAGTGGGAGGAAGAAGGATAAAGAAAAGACAGATATCTCCAGAGCTACATTTTGGTGGTTTTTTTCTTAAAAGGTTGACTTCAAAACATCTGATTGTCAACCTAGCTATTGAATTCAAAACTTATTACATAGGCTAAGCTAGATCCTTAGCTGATAAAAATTTACATAGCTCCATTGATTTCAGTAATGGCAAAGGTGAGTTTCTGAAGAACCAAGCACCTTTCATAGCCAACCTGTAAGGATACTCCCCATAGATTTGGTTCTCTTAAAAAAAGTTACTTTATGCATAAACAGCTGGGTAAACTTTTCAAGAAAAGAAATAGAATCCATATTTTGAAATGGCTGACAAAGACTTTACACGCATCATTATTTCACCCCACTGATTACCTTTAACATCCTGAAAAATACCATTTCACCATATGATAGATTTCATGTGGGTGAGTATTCTCAAAATACTCATGTAGATGAGCCTTCTCCAAAATTTCGATTTAGGAGACCTACCAACTAGAGGCCATCTTTCATATGCATACAACATTTGTGTAGCAGCAGCGCAATAAAATGCTTCCAAACCATCACGTTGTCTGAATGCTATAACAAACCAAATCTTCAAAACTGAGATCTGAAAGAAGAGCCAGTGAATTCTTCTGCATTATAAGATGCAGTCCTCTACATATTTGTCCTGGGGTCCTACAAGATCAGTTGTCACTGATTTGAAAACACCACAAGTTTACTGTTAATAAAACTGCAGATGACTCAGAGTTATGCTGCAAATCATAGGCACAATTATATAATTTGGGTCATTTATTATATTGTGTTCATTCAAATAGTATTTTAATATTCAATAAAATAGTGCTAATCTGTAAAACAAGAGAGATATCAACTGAGAAAGCACACTATGAGCATCACTACAGCTAAAAAACACAAGGTCCCAATGCAGTACTACAGCTAATGGATAACAACATCCCCGGGAATATAAGCAGAGGAATTCCTATCAAGACTGTGGTGGTATTACTCCTAGGTATGGAGGTATTTTTGAACAGCATGTGTATTTTCAGAGTGCTTTTTCAGGTCCTAATGCTCTGATGGAAAACACCAGAAAAAAGGAAAAATAGAAGAACCATCAGATAATCAGAGGACGGTAAATCCTGCCTTACAATGACTTAAGAATCTGTGTCCCTCTGATCAAAGCAAAGATTAAGAGGGGACTTGATTACATTATACAAGTACCTGCATGGGAGATTATTGAAAGTAGAGAGCCTTTTAATCCAGCCAAAAAGCAAGTAACAACATTAAATGCTGGAAAGATTAAGTTAAACAACAGAAAGTAGAAACAAGGGAGAAATGTTTAACTGTTAAAGTAATCAACCTTTGAAATGCCCTGACTTTAAAAGTCTATGAAGTACACACGAAGTAAACCAGTAGAATTTAAGAAAGTAGAGAGATGCTTCCATGCTCCTCAGTTCTAAAACCTGGTTTTTGAAAGAAAAGTGTCACGCAAAAAGCTTCCCGACTTTCTAGTATAAGTGAACAAAAATCAACAACACAATTATTTCATCTGCACTGCTCTAATATTTTATTAATCCTCTGTGTTTATATTATAAAGTGTAGCTAAAATTTAATCTATTGTCTTGCATCCTATTCCTGCACAGGAAACCCTTGAGACAGCAATCGGTTGCTGAATACACAGGTGCACATTACAAGCGATGCTAAAATGCTGCCTT
Source organism: Dromas ardeola (assembly GCA_013398915.1). Taxonomy (NCBI): domain Eukaryota; kingdom Metazoa; phylum Chordata; class Aves; order Charadriiformes; family Dromadidae; genus Dromas; species Dromas ardeola. Next base: position 21,278 of record VYZM01015628.1, read on the forward strand.
TCAACACCATCAAGTTTTCTACATGTTCTACAGAAGAAGCAGAACTACTGATATTCTCTCCGTGAGCTAATACCATTTAGTTAAGTAAAAGGTTGGGCCACTAACTGGAGTCCGTAATACTGTCACCAATCTTCATGGAAGATTTACCCTGACATGCATACAGGCATGTCAAAAAGAAACACATGCACACATCACAATCAAATGATTGCTGGCCATTTTTCAGGCTATACTGCTGCTGTAACTTTAAATGTATTCATTTTAAGTTCTCACATGGGACCTGCAGTCTATTACAAGGTGCTGCTTTATGCACACTGCAGACACTTCACTGTCATTTAGCAGTCTGCTGACAAAAACAAAATTATAGTAGTGACATGCAACAAAAATGTGTTATCTACATGATTTGTAAAAAGGAAACCATAATATGTGTACTCTTGTGGTGATAAACAGTATGAAAATTGCAAATACGAGGACAGATTCTGAACTAATTTATGGGTTTGAATGTTTAGTATGTTGCATGACACATGCGCATGTGTAAGTGTGGTGTCAGAGAGACTGAGAGGAACTGATTTATGCTGTCAAGCTTTCAAATGTTTCCTTGTTTGGATATTTATATCAAGATGTCACTCTTTACGGTCAAGTTACTGATGGCTTATTTAGCTAATATTTTAGAACTGTAGGGAAAAAGTTTGATGGAATATATTCAGTCCAATGTCTGAGAAGTGCTGTATGAAGTGAATGAATGAACGGGAGACTGACTGAATGAAACAGGCAGTTTGTCTTTAGTATATATTTGTTAACAAACAGAAGGATTTGGACAGAACTAGAACACACAGTGTACCCCAAGGAATTTATAATGTTATCTCTGCTGTTCCACAAAAGGCTTTCAAAATACCTTTCCACTTCCATTTTCTCATGTCCATGTATTGCACGTTTCTTTCATCCGCAGTCTCTTTTAAAGGAAAGGACAAGATTTTATAATAAAAGACTAGTAAACAGTCTGATAGAAGTCAACTCATAAGCTTGCTGGTAGAACTGATGTTGATGTAGCATTCACTAATCTTTCATCTGCTTCTCACAAAACACTTTCGTAATTCATAATCTCACTTACCCTTTTGCAACATTGTTAGATTTTGCATTATAATCCTTCCTATGTGTTTCGCAGCATTGTGAGAATGAGAAAATACTCATTCTCCGATGGATATTTAAAGTTTGATACGAAGGCCCTATACTTGCTGCAGCTCTTAAATAATATATATACTGAATCAAATGCTACTATTCCAAATAGAATAGTACACAAACAGAATTCCAAATAGAATTAGACACGAGACCAGAATCTCAGATGGGTAAATAAGCACAGGCCAGCATTACCAACCAATCTTCCCATTTGTAAGTCTATTTACATGAGTCACCAAAGAGGAAACTGCTTTTTTCACTTTTCACATTTTTCCCCACTTTCTTGCTAAGTTTCCTTTCAGTACCAAAGCATCTCCAGATTTCTAAGGCCATCACTCACGACCTAATCAGCAGTTCATGTATCTGGAAAGTAATTTCTATCTTTCATGAGATTACTTAGAGGAAGCCTCAAAACTCATGAATTTTCTGTTCAGCAAATGGTAGAATGGGCATATCGCGGGTGTGATCTGCAATGCTTTTCAGTATGTATTTCATGTGGCTTAATATGAACATGACACTATATGAAATATCTCTTTTATTATGATCTAACATGTAAGAAACATACACAACCAGAACAATAGGAATATAATAATGGCTGTACTTTGCCAGATCAAACATCTGTCTGTGCCAATATTTCACCTCTGACAGATAACCAACGAAAGGACTAGAACAGAGAAACTCTATAGGTGATACCTCCCCAACACAGACTCCCCGCTGTCAGAAACCTAAGGCTCAAGGGCTTTCTCAGCCAAAGGTGATGTCACTGTATGTAAAATTCCAATATACTTTTGTTCCATGAGTTTATGAATCACTTTTGCATCTACACAGACATCTGCAATATTCTGTGGCAATGAGTTCCACAGCACGTTTTATGTAAAAAGCTACCTCCTTTTGTTTTCATCCTACCGTTTGATATTATTTGATAATTCCTAAACTTTATAGCATGAGAAACAGTGAAAAATTATTCCCAGTTAATTTTCTCTGTGCCAGCTATGATTTTATAGACCCTTTCATAGACTCTAGTCAACAGCTTCTTATATGGAAGGTGTTCCTTTGATCATCCTTGTCACCCTTCTTTATGTATTCTTGTGTTCTTCATATTGTTTTCTGAAGGGGGAACAGAACCATGTATATTATTCAAGATGCAGAAGCATTACAGGTATGAACAGTGGCACAATGCTTTCTGTTCCTCGTTCTAAACTCAGTTCATTGTTCTCTGCTCTTTTGCTAGTAATCCCTTACATTCTCTCCCTTGCCCTCTGCTCACCTTTGCACTGACATTTTTATACCACGACCTATATTAACTCCAAGTCCTGTTCCCTGAGAGGTAATAGCTTGTCATCTGCCACACTGTCATCTACTAACTTGGTGTTGTGAAATCCTTCTGTAATGCTTCGCAGTGAGCTTTCATTTTTGCTACACTGAATAATGCAGTATCATCAGAACCTTTGCCATCCTGCTCTTTACCCTTCTTTCCAGTATACTTCAACAAACACCAAGCAGTACAGACACCAGCACAGATCCCTTTAACACACTCCTAATAATCTCTTTCTGTTCTTCAAACTGACCGCTTTCTTCTACCCTTTATCTCTCAGCTTTTAACAAGATGTTCTCTGACTACGTCTTCACTTTAATCCTGACCAAGATTCTTGAAAGACTTAGATGAGAGATTTGTTGAAAGACGTGGAAATTCAGGTAAGTTATACCAGTTGGATTTACTAGTCCACATTTTCAGTGATCCCTTAAGGACTTTAAAAGATTGTCGTAAGGCATGACATTCCCCTGCAGAAGGATTCTTTAATCCTTTAATGTAATGTTTAATACAGCATATTTGTTTACAGTTCATTGATCCTACCAGTAGGGATATCAGACTTCTGCATCTATGGCTTCCCTGTTGCCCCCAAATGCATTATAAAGGAGTAACTGCAAAAGGGCCCAAAATTTTATGTTTATTTGAAATTTTAAGTTAGTTAGTTTGACTTTTAAACTATGCACCACAAAACTTTTTCAACTATAGTAACACATTCCCTCTCCAAAGCATGCTCAGTAAAATGGACAAAAATCCAGGAACTACATGCCTCAACTCTCCAGAACTCTTTCAGAAGTTTTGGAAAGTGCTATTCTGTATTTTAATATCGTTCACTGTTCTTTCCAAGTATACTCCATCTGTGAATCTGTCAGCCTGTCTAGTGTGATGCTAGAGATGAAATTTTACATACTTCTTATGAAGGTGCATCTTTTGTACTGTTTCCACTACCTCATCTAGAAATGAATTATATACCTTTTTACATTATTATGTATTTGCCAGTAGTTCCCTAACAGCTTTTTTATTAGCAACATCCAAAAATATCTATACAACACAGCCCTGGCTGCCCTGTTTCACAGTGGCAACATCATTCTGTAAGATTCCAGACTACCGCAGATCTTCTGAAGATACTTGGAGGAATGTCAGTAAATACTGGATGTTAAAAACAATGAACTGTTAATCATAAGCATGTTTTAGGACTACCTGGAACCTGTCAGAATACTGAATTTTTGATGAGTTTAGTAATAGCCACTTCAGTTTATTAATGCAGCAAACGGGAAAAAGTACCGTCCACTATAAACCAGGGAAAAAAAAAACCCCAAACCAACAAACAGCTGCTATTGAACAACAAATACTCTCAGCAGGGAACAAGGTAATCTCCCATAACTGTAAACAGCTTCAAAAGGCCTTAGGTAAACACTGTGAGAAACTCAAAGGATGAGGGAAGCACAATTATATGTGAAACAAAACATCATAACAGGAATATTTTTAATCCAAAAGTGACCACCACCTGTACAGCTCCTCCCTAGCACGCGCAGTGCCAGTATACAGGATTCAAACACCCTCCCTGAGCTTTGCGCTACTGGCTGCACTTTGACTCAGCCCCTCCTACACAAATCTTATTGCCATCTCCTGTCCATGCCACACAGTGTTCTTGCAAAACAGTCAGCTGCTGGCCACAGAGGGCATTTGACTCGCAATGCACTAATTTCAGTATTTGCTCTATCATATATTAAAAGATTTAGGGAAATGTGTGGGTAATTTGCATCAATAACAGAAGCACTCTGCAGAAGAACAGAAATCATCTTACCTTTATATACAGCATTGGTAAGACTGATACCAAAATGCTGCATACAGTTCTGGAGTCTGTATTTTTAAAGCATGTTGAAAAACCGTGTCAAAAAAAGTGTAGAGAAAAAACATACAGTGAATTCTAAAACTTACCTGTTTAACTGATTAAAATAGGACTGAGAGGTGACCCGGTCACAGAATACACATACCGTCAAGGGACAAAAAAAGAAAGCACTGGGAACAGAAATTCTTTACTCTATTATGGAAAGGTATAAAATCATCAGGAGACAGAGCTGGAAACTTTTGCACCAGAAAACCAGCACAACAGTTCTCAGAACAGCTTACCAAAGGGAGCCGCAGATTCACTATCCATTGACATAGTTAGTTCTTCAGATAGAGAAGATTTGAGAGCTGCAGATTCTCTTCCATGAGATCCAGAGTCTGTATATTTTAGTGCATGTTACCAACAGAGGACAGGAGCCTCTGGGATAGTGTATCTGAGCCCTGTCAAACTCATTAATGTTCAAAAAAGATGATATTTAATGGCCCCCAATATACAGACAGGCAGACTGGACAAAGGGTAATTCTCATCTTCACAGACAAAGCTTGGAGGACTGAGAAGTAAGCTCATCCCTAAGGGCAGGTTAAGGGAGGGATTTCACCTGAATCACAGGCTGCGATATAGTGAGAACTCTGTGTGCCCACTTGTACCCACGTAAATGCCAGGTACACGAGAACCAGGTAACTGGAAACACACCATCCTCTTCTAACATTGCATTAGTAAAAATACAGCCTGACACTTAACCAGTCCTTGTCCATCTTATTTACCTGGGAAACACTTTTATCAGTATAAATCATACTTGGATCCATCCTGCCTTTCTAACCATCTATTTGCCTACAATGCACAAACAAGGAAAGAACAGGTGCAAGAGAAGATATTTCTCTATGTTTGGTCTTACAATACCTAGATGTACCATACATTGTCAACAATGACAAGGAATTATTATGAGGACCAAAACTGCTTACTGAGCTTAAAGGATTATCAACTGATCACAATAAAAACAGTTTTCAGGTTTTATTACATGTACATGAAATCACAGTTTAAGTAGTCACCAAATATCGGTGCAGAGCAATACTTCTCCCGGTTTCCATTAATTTTCCTAAATAATAAAGGAAAACCAGTTCTCTGTGGACTTCTGAGATTATGCAAAATTACACGTATAAAACAGGTGTTTTGCAAAATGAACTGCTAGAATGACTCATACTTAAAACACACACTGTATTGAATCCCTGAGTTACTCTAGCTTTGATCTTTATACCACAAGACAGAAGGGACCCAAACAAGCCTCCTGTTGGACAGGTGAAGGGAAAAGGGATTAAAGCTGTCCATTGTTTGGTTGCCTCAAACATACCTCAGAATTGACAAAGCATGAATGTAGAGAGTTTGCTTTCACATTGAGACTCTAAGTCTCAGTGAGAGGAATCAACTATCCTAGGTAGTTTCCCTGTAATCTAAGGTTTCTAACAGGTCAGTTTGATTCTTTTCATTCCCACCCCAATAAACTTTCATTTCTTTTTTGTGGCTTATTATAGCAGTTTTCTCCTTGAAAGTAAAGAACAACCAAACTGATAAAAATCAGTTGCCTTTAATTAAAAGTACTGAAGGTTAAGCTGGTAACAAATCATCAATTTAATACACTTAAGTGCAACCATTTGTTTAAGTCAGCAAAGCAGATTCCAATTAACATTTCTAAAAGTATACTTTGTGCAATATTTGCAGAAGTAGAATAGCTATTGGTTGGGTGACAAAAAATTCAATATCTATATTTACTGTTTGGGAGCCTACTGCCAATTCAGATGTTCTACAGGATATACTTAGTGCTGCTGCAAAGGTGCAGACGCATGTTTTTCAACGACACTGAAAAATAACAAAGCCAAAAACCAGGAACAATAGGTTCAATCATAAGCAGCCTGAAAAGGAAAAATCCCACCCCCTAAGGACAGAAATCATTTTATCTTTGCCTTGAGCATGCACTCAATCCACCAATAAACTCAAGACTGATATCTGGCTCAGCTGTTACCTATATTGTCACCTTCCCGAATAAAACAGAGACAAAAGAGAGGAGTTGAGTCACGGTGCAGCTGCAACACACAGCATGAAACTAATCCCAGCTGAACTGCACAACTGTGAACGGTTACCAGCACACACCAAATTAGGTGGTATTGATAATGATTCCACCAAATAGGTGGAGTAATTAAATAACAGTAGTTAATTGGTATGTGATTTACGTACATAAAAGCATTCAGACATGTCAGTTGTAAACTTTGCATTAAAGAACCATACACATAGCCAGGTTGCATCCTGATGAAATATTAAGCCAAGAACTCTGGAATCATGAAAAATAATGCAATATTTCATTTGATTATCACAATTTTCATACAGGAAACAAAAGCTAGCCCCCTGAGTCCTAAGTCTCTCAATATACAGATTTTGTAAAGCCTATCTTTTTTCTCCATTAGCCACACACGTATCACATATCCAGTAAAGATTACCTTGGGATTTAGAGTGTGTTATCTGGCACCTGACTTATTAATTCATAGCAGTTTACTTTGGACAGACTCGGTGTACTTTGCTCACATGAGTACCAATTCCCAATGGGCTGTTCTACTGGTTTAAATGAGGTCACAGGAAGGCTAAGGTATTCCTTGAGGAAATCTATACATCAAAATCTGACCCTAAATCCAACCTTGTGTGTTCAGAAGCTGCCATTCTCAGTAAGTCAAAGTCTGGAATCTTTCTCTGGTAAAATTTCCGTAAGAAATTTCACAGCTGAAATACTGCTAGTTATGTGTGAAGGAACTGATCAGGTTACAGAAACCCATTTTGGTTTTACTCAGTTTCTCAAACAGTAAAGACCAAACAAACTCACAAAGTAATATTTTATGCACTGCACTGAATCCCTGATCAGAGAAGCAACTTTTGACATATATAGGAATATCTCATCCATCACTTGTCACATACATAAAGATCCTAGTACAACATATGGATAACAACTTCCCTTAACAATTATTTATTAATTAGACAAATGTGAGTAATGGATAGAAGATTTCGACATCTGAAAATGTGCAGATGGCACTGTAAATATGTGTTTAGTTCATAGTCAATATATTCTTTTGTGAGAATTCAATAATACCCTGTCTGTATATTTTTGGCTCTTCATTTAAAAGCTCATGAAAGAGAGAAACGGCATATCTTTCAAATGCTTTTTATAGCAATTTTGATGCATTCCAGAAACGACAAAAGACATGAGGGGTAACTTTAAAGCTATTGTTAATTCTGAATTATAACTTACATCTGGCAAGTAAATCGGGTCTTGTTAAAAGGCAGATTACAAATGTTTAGCCACAGTGCCCTCTAGCTGCCTTAATTCTGATTTTTAATTTCAATATAGTTTTCCATACACAGAAGAAAAAAAATCCCGAATGAACCACCAGCTTTATATGAGTACAAAATGAATCCACACCTCCGCTAGAGAGATTACAAGCATCGCTACCTGTTATCTATCTACCTGGGTTTCCTTATCACGATGACCCACCCACCCCACCCCCAAAACAGCTACCCCCTCTAACATCTACCAAACGAAACGTATTTTTCTTATTGAATTTCCCAGCCTGAAAAACAGAAATCAGGAAACCAGCCTGAAGAAACTAAGAAGTGATTCAACCTTTCTATTAGGACCCAAACAACCTCAACAGAAAGAATGGCTTTCTACCTTTCACTACTTTTTACTTTTGTGTGCAACCTACGCTGCCTCTTTTGAATCAGAAAGCACCAGTGAACAGTGGCAGATAAGGGGTGACCTGAAAAGCCAGGCTGTTAGATAACATCTGAAGTCCAGGCTCTCTTCTCGGATGACACCACTCGGTTGCAAACAGATACAAGCAGTTTATCACATAATTTCCTAATCCAACTGGTTTAGGGAAGTGCTGGGTCACTTTTCAAAGTCTGTGTCTTTCAGGAACGCTGCCTGATGGACACTGCTTTTCTCTTACTCCTCCTGTATCTTGAGACCCAGATTTTGCAGGCTTAAGACCTCTTAAACCATAGCCTCCAAAAACCTACTAAAACCTGATGTGCTTGGTGTGTTACTTAAATACTCCTTCACAACTGCATACTCTGGAACAAGATGCACTTTGCTTCTCTGTTAACCTTTAATGGACAAGATGACTTAAATACAAGGAATTTTTTAACCAAGGCCATTTTTGTTTCTAAAAAACAGCAGACAATTGCAGTTCTTTACAAAATAAAGATCTATTTAAACTATTCTGCAATAAACCATCTTTAGCGGTGTGCCCTTACTCCTTCTGTAAGCCTGAAGTCTGACCAGTGCTTTGGACCAGGCAAAGTCACCTTTGGGATTTCCTGCTCGCTGTGGAGAACAAGGAGCTCTACTGAGGCATCATTTGCTTTTCCCTGCTCCTATGGTATTCTGAGACTGTCCGCAGCCCCTGCATAGAGCCAGAAGGATGACATACCGCAAGAATACCCAAGCCTTTAAATATAAAAAAATACTCCTTTTGATTTATTATTTGATTCTATAATTTGCATGTTTTTGAATTTTACTTCCAGGACTTTGCCTTTTCCTTGATTGTTTGGGTCATTTTAAGAGAGACACCTTGATACTTCACTTCAGTAGAAACACTCCTGATTTATCATGATATTAGAGACACTCATGCAATTCTCAGATCGGTCTGTAACCTCTACATTAGACTTTAGCAAGAAGGTAGCAACCGTAATATAGGCTGCTTCAAATGCCATGGACTCTGCTTTAAAACAAACAACTCTGGTGATCTCAAGCCTCCTACTGGGACTTAGGGATCTCCAACCAGATTCTTAGACATTCCCAGGGCACCCTCAAGAGACATGAAGCCTCCTCATTCCTCAACCACTGTGTCTTTCTTTGAAACAGTAAAAAACTGCTGAGAGAAAAGGCAGAATTGGAAAACCAAGGGAAAGAATCAGAGAAGTCCTAGCAGTATTTGAAATTTTCCAGACCAGCCTACTGTAACTTTTAATGTATAAATCCTGAGCATAAGTTTGTGGTAAACAAAAAAAAAGTATTTATTTGCAGCCGTTTTCACTCTGTTCTTTTTTTAAAATGAAAAGCAGCTGGAACCAGTAATACCAGATGGGCACATACAATCATATGGAACGTTCATCGCTACAGAATTCAAGCAATCTCCCTGACACTGTGTGCACTCTGCTTATTTACTGCCTGTGAATCACTTCATTTATGCAGCTGCAAGATAAGGCAAAGCGGAACAGAGAGAACCTGGATCTTAATATCCACTGTGTGGAAATATCCTGGGGTATGGCCTGTCTCCTGGACACAGGATGCTTTCAGCAATAGATTAAAACCAAGGTGTTCCTCCTCAACCCTGCCAATATGAGAATTGAGTATTTACTCTCCATTTCCTGGAGGAGGTGGTCAATTCTTACTTGAAAAAAACCCACCACCCCAACCTGAAATATCTGAAAAGGTGGATGTTTCTCAGCCACAAGAACTGGTCACAGGAGGATTGGTTGTGGTGGTGTTATGCTCTAGTTTATTGAATTTTAGTTTCAAATTACTGGCAGGAATTTTTTGCTGCATGCAATTTTTTCCATCCTAACTTACATTCAGCTTTTTGTATGCATATATGAAAACCATTTCAGCATGGAATGCTTCTAGTGGGTGTTTTGTGAGAAAGACATTTTTAATTATCCACAACATAACTCTGAAAAAGACTAAAAAGATGCCTTTGCAGCCTCAAGTGCTACCTGCTGCTACATATGACCTGAGGCTAAGAGGAATATTTTCAGCCCTGGAAAGTTAGAGGCTTTTGTGACACACGTTTCTGAAGTCTATAATGTAAGCTTTCCTTTATTCTGTCCCTGAGCCAGTCTTGCAAGTCTCAATACTAAACCCAAGAAGCACAGTACACGCAGGTCACTAACAGCTGGTGTTACAGAACCCAAACTGCAGGTTTCTGCCGCTGTTGCCACCCTGCTCAGGAGTGGCCCTTCTATAGATGGAGGCATCAGGGACTTCACACGCTACTGGCCTTCCCTCCTCTGAGACAGGAACAAAAGCCCTGTGCAAGTTCCCCCCCTGTGCTTTATACAGAGCAGGGTGTCATCCTCCTGTCACTTCAGATGGCTAAGTGCTAAAGGAATATTCCCTTTCTTAGCCCTCACGAGCATTTTAAGGCTAGAAAAAGGTTCTTTGGATTCTATTATCATTTTTTCATCACTGGAGAACTAATTGTAGGCGTCAAATGCTGCTGTTAGCTAGTAGCAATTTCTGTTCTCCGTTACCATTATGTGTTAGATAGACTGGAAGTATTACAATGGGTCACCTGAAAGAGGCAGAACCTATTGTGTATCTTTACTTTTCAGCACACATGTCACTGAAAGCCACTTTATCACAATTCTTTTTACAGGTGTCTTCCATTTAGATAGGTTCTAACCGTGTCATTTTCAATGTTTCATTATAACTTTTACAACCAGCAGCGCTCTCTATCACAGTCATGCTGATTCTTTTACAGTGAAAATGTCTCTAAAAATAAATTCCCAACCTACACTTTGCTAGGTGAGCATTGGTAAGTGGCAAAATATTTCTAACCTATTTGCACAGCGCTCAAGAATTTTCTGTAAGAAACCTTTGCATGCAAAAGTTTTGCATTGGAAAACATTTGTATCCTAACTCACATTAATCTTTCTGCATGCATATATGAATACCACTTCGGCATGCAATTTTGGAATTTTGTGCTCAGCTATTTTCAAGCTCATTAATTCCTAAACCGGTGAATTGCATTTAAAGTTTTACTTACTTTAAAAAAAAAAAAAGAAGATAAAAAAAATCTGTAAATAACAGACTCACAATAATGCCTTTAGGCAAAAGTATACATCTTTAGAATAAAAGAGAGCCTTTTCATTTTTTCAGAAATAGCCATATATCACTTAAAATTCCTCTGTCTCTACATATATATATATATATAGGTACCGATTCACAAACAAACACAACCAAGACACTCATATACTGGCCGTTTCTCCTTTCACAGAATACCCCTACAGAATGGACAAGGTAAATATCTCAGTGAATGTAATTGCATTTTGGCTGAAAAATACTGAAAATTTCATGCTAATTATAATGCTTTAACACTAAATTTAATTGAACAATGGTAACATGGAGAAAGCTGTGGGTACATTCATTATAAAAAGTTCCTTTCATTAATTTAGCAATTTTTTCTGCCATCTGGTACAGCCATAAGTAGTTATTTATACATTATACAAAATGATCTTTGAATTCTTGAAGAATTTTGGACTGATAGTTAAGAGCAAGCATTCAATGTTTTATTCAAATTAGTAACTGCATTAATTTGCTGTAACTGGTGTTTTGGCTACTTATTCGAGCATGAAGTTCCCTTGGGTGCTGAAGCTACATAATACACAGTATTGGCACAAATACAAAAAAAAAAAGAAAAAAAAAAGATAGCAAGTCCTATCTCAAAACTTTGCATACTGTTGCTCCACAGCAAATAAAAACATTCACTGCAAAACCTGTAGAAGAGTGTAGTGGGAAAAAGCCTTAAAATGTATTTCTGTGAGAAGGCTGAAAAAACACTAAGACAGTATTTGTTGTTTACCAGTAAAAGAAAGTAGGGTGTTGCAGCTATTACCAAGCAAAAATCCTGGATCATCCAGTGTGTATTCTGACTAAAGACCTCAAGATCTGGCATGAAGACTCACAGAGAGAAGAAACGGCAAAAGTATCTGAGTAATCAACTGCAAAAAAGATAGTAAAGCAAGAAAGCCTTTAACCTCCTCAGTATTTTTTGTAGACTAAACTTCCTTTATCAAATCTTAAAAATTTCTTCTCCCTCCCCAGATTTACTGTCTTTTTTCCTGTTGAGGGACTAGAGATGAAGGTTTCTCCACGTTATGAGTATTGCTTAAAGACAATGAAGGATTCATGTCCAAGTCCATAGTAAAAATACTGCTAGTTTCATTTTAGATTAACCCAAGTAAGTATCAATTAAAATGCAAGTAACAGAAATGAGATGTGCTATTGCTCTACCATCTTAATTTGTGCCCAGTACTGTCTGGTGAACTGAATATTCCCAATCTCTCCATGACATCCAAGGAGATCAAAAGTTTTGTATCAAACAAGTAGATTTTCAACCATTTTTCTTTTACCAGAGCACACCTGTTTTTTCTAAAAACTCAAAAACTCTTCACAGCTTCCATTTCACAGCCAAAATGTTAAAACTCTCTAGTTTAGGTGAAAAAATCATAAAATTTTGATCAAAAGTACAAAACATTCAGATTAGAAAAACACAGTCGATTTTTTAATTGAATGAAACATTTAAAAGTTCACATGTACAAGCACATCTCTTAATCTGCTGAGTTGTAGAGTTATGAACATATTAACAGAGGTCACCTATGAGCCGAACACCCTGTTCTAAAAAAAATGCAGTGATCCTGCAGGTTAATCACTAAAGCACAGTTTTATTTACATCACATTTACAGATTCTTTTTAAACAGGCCTAGAACACATGCAATTGCTGAAAAATGCAGGTACGTATTTTTTAAATGGACAACTTATTTTTGTTGCAGTAGTAGTTTTAGGGTGATTGATGGTTATAACATCAGATAAAGCAACAGGGAGACTTGCTAAACTCAGGCATTTCTATAAAAATTTCTGTGCTCTGATTATTAATATGACAGCAAAATTTGTTTTACAAATGCATGTACTTTGCGGGGGGGGACTGCAATCATGAATGCTTAAATAAACTCAAGTTTTATTTTCTCTGAAAGTAAACCTGGTCTTTCATTTACTTCCATTTTCTCTAAATGACGACTAAAACAGGTGATTTAGATTGCCCTCTCTAGCAAAAGCAGTTTAACCACCAGCATTAGGGCCATAATCCGGCAAGGACTACCTCAGGTGCTCAATTTCATCCACACAAGTAGTCACATTCAAATGCAAGGCATTAAATGCGCTCAGGGCCATCGGAAAGGCGCTACAAGGGACTATTATCCCAGGTGTTACCCTGTGGGAGCTGAAAGCACGACACAGGCCAAATTTGCCTGAGTCATATCAGCTGCTGCTACTGCTGCTGGCAGAGGAAAGCGAGCGCCTACGAAATTTCTTCCTGCACTTTCCAATTCTTTCTCTTCTCTGCCATGGCTTTCGTGTTCAGCGCTCTCAATCACAACTGCACCCTCCACTCCAGCAGCCTAACGAGGCTGGGGAATAGGCTGCCTACCCATCTGCTGCTACCACCTACCTCGTTACTGGCAGAGATGCTAGGGACAGGTGGGATCTCTGCTCCCCAGATCTGTTAGGATGATAAAAAGAAGAGAATACAGCAGCAGTACCTAGAGCAAGCAAATGTCTTGCTAGGGTGGCAGCTGTGCTACATGTTTTTCCATTCCAGGTACTTGATATCTTCAGGGTTTTCAGCCAAAATGAAGAAGGATGAAAAGTGTCAAGAAATATTTTCCTTCTTAAAACACTGCTTTTTACGGAAGTGCGCATTATTAAATTCCTATTTATTAAAACTTTATTTGTATATATGTCATTAAAACTTTATTTGTATATATGTGAATGTCCCCCTAGGAGCTAAAAGTAAACGGGAGAAAGAAAGAGACAGCAATGGACCAGCTCCTCAGCTACTGGAAACTGGCAGTAGTTCCCCTCAGACTGCCCTGCAGAAGTTACACCCCAATTCTAGTTTCATCGCTGGCAAAGGAAAAACCTCTTAATAGTCCAGATTACAGTTTTACAGATTTCCTAGTTTAAGGTGAGAAAAGATGACCTGAGGACCTGATTTCCTATACAAGAAGACACTACACTCTACACAGATCATCCCGGCAGGCCTATATCCTAACAGGCCTCAGGAAGTGTGTGGGATAATTGCTGGAGGTGACTTAGAAAATACAGTTATATTCACATTTTTAAAAGAGGCACAGCGTTGAAGAAACTTCCAGGATGGAGTGCAACTGATATGCAAGGAATGTATTCCACCATGCTTCCCCAGGCCGCATAACCTGCAGTCTTAGAGTCAGCAGATTCTAAGGTGGAAAAAAACGACATGGAGAGTGGGACGGTGTGAAGACACCGTAGCCAAACTCTGTGCATCAGCACAGGGGAGGGGAACTCATGGTACTACGAACACCGATAAGCTGCATAGTTGTTACCCTGATCCAACATTTTCTTTTTTTTTGTAAAAATCATGCCCTTAAGTTGAACTTTGCTCATTATAATGTTGTTATAGTGCCAAAACACACCTCAATCCTAAAGGCTACCCGCCTCCAAAGTGCGACCAACCCTCTTGAGTCTGCGCTCTGAATTTTTGCTAGTCTATACCTTTAAACGCGAAGCGAGGAAATTTTACCCCAATCACAACAAAGGTATGTATAACTAGAGTCACTCAAGCTCCACCCGAAGGGTAAAAAATAATATAATGATGGCTTAAGAATGGAGAGATGTTAGGGAAGATACCATCACAGACAAGTCAGGATGACACTATCACGAACCACCTCTGACTTCTGGGACCAGGCGACGAGCTGAGCCCCTCTTCTGCCCCGTAGAGACGCCTATTGGGTGAGATCCAAACACTCGGCTATACTGAGTGCTTCCCTGGGAAACCTAGAAATCTCTATATAGTGTTGTATGCTACTATATTACTCGAGTTGTTTTATGCTGCTATATTACTTGCACGTGCTTTGCAGACAGTGTATTATCACCGGCAATCCAAAAGAATCTGCAATTCTGTTGCTTCAATAAACTGCACTATGCATTAATCTAGCCATGAGAATTCTCATTGAATGCGACCAAACTCCTTAAATCTGGCCATGCTAGTTCACTGAACATGACTAGACCAAAAATGCATTGCACTATTGTGCATCCATCATCGTGATAGTTCAATACATTGAACGCAACCGGACCTATAGTGCTGAATTGGGCAACACTCAGAACCGCCCAGCCGCCCCCAGCCCCTCTGATAATTGAGGACAAGCTGGAATCCAAGGGGGTTTATTTTCTGACAAATTCCTTTACCCTTTAACGCAACAAGGTGTTTTCAGGCTTCCAGCCTCCTACATTATGATTAGCCATAGACATATGGCCCCACAACATGTGCTGCAAATACCATCTTGTGGCTGGATAACCCACTAACTTTAGCCCAGCTTATTTTTCCCTTTGGAACTCAAGAGTCTGGGTTAAAGCAAAGCATTTTTCAGTCTTCAGGAGACTGAACTCATGTGTGTCATGGACAAAGAAAACAAGACACGTAAGCAGTAGCAATGCTACGGCTCCTGAACTGGCAAGAGGGCTGACGGAACAGAGTATTTTCAGACAGACAACGCCACAGTGATAATGTCATAGTGTGATTAGGAAAAACACTCTCAGTGTCTACATGTCGATTCAATACAGAGTGGTATGAAATAAAAAAACTAATGTCATAGCCACTACCTGTGCCTTCAAAAAGGAAAAAAGATGTCAGTCAGTGCCCACAGGATGGGTAAAGGAAAAATCTGCCTTGTTATTGTATTTGTGATGTAAACCAAAAACACTTAAAAAATGGCCAACTTTACCATCAAAAATGAACAAGGTAACATTTCTTCATGAACTGTTTTATGTACAATTCACATTAATACAAATGTATTAATTGACAATTTTAATATTTTAAATTGTGGAAATTTTTTTTACATTAAACCGGCATAATTTTTCAAAAAATAATAAACCAAATGCAAAATATGTAACACTATAAATAAACTTTTGCAGAAGGTATAACTACATCATGCCACGATCAGTTTATCTAGTCAGTTATCCCTAGCACCGGGAAGGATACTTATTTGAGAGGAGGAAAGGGGAATCAGTCTATACGGCCCTAAGACATTCCAAAGTCACATCAGTATCACCATGGCAACACCACAGGACAGCTGTGTCACAGACACAGGGCCACTTGCTCCTCCGTCCAACCCAGGGTTTGAGCATGACCCCTTTGGTGCTGGATTCGCCTTTGTCTCTCTCAAGCTCTTCCCACCGCAGCCTCCAGCATCCTTTGTATTTGCTGTTCTCAGCTAACAGGTCTGGCTGTGTTCAGCACTTACAGTTCTTCCCTCTGGCATCTCTGATCAGTGACAACCTTCTTAAAACCAGAGTCATTAATTTTAGCAATATGAAAAAAGCTCTTAGAGAAAGGGGGTTTTACAACAGTGCTACAACTATAGTTCTTACCTCAACACTTACAAGTACCTGAGAGCAATTCAGGCAGCACACAAGACAAATACCTAACTCCCAAGCTTGGTCCTCTGCCTATGTCTTGACAAAGAACTGGAAGCAGAACTGATTTGTGTCACTTGAGTCTCTGTGGTTTGGCCTTTGCTCCTAAGCTACCTAAAAAAATGGTTTCGCTTAGTAATTTTTTTTTCCTTGCAGTTTGGTTTTCTCCACAAACTCCTATTAATTTCAGTCATTCTATCCAAGTGATTAACATTGCTCTCAAACTGATCAACCTGTATTATGGATACTTCATGACAACAGAGCTCCAACTGTGCCACTATTTTTTTGGCAGCCTGTGATCCTGCTGATCACAAGGTACTCCCGGGATGTCTTTATGGATATGGGAGCTCTTTGCTATCCTTTCTACATCCATCCACCCTGGGATCTATGACGATTCTATGCAAGTTGTTCTGTGATGTGCAAGACCTACTTTGTCCTCTGTCTGCACAGAGTGTGGTTTGAGGAATGAATTTCTTAGTCTTTAAAGGATTTGGGATTTCAGAATCATCATCTTTTAATTACATCCAAAATAAGCATTTTCTTTGCTTTGCCATTTCCTGGCTTAGGAGAAGGAAAAGCTTGCTGAAGTCTACTTTACAGAAGATAGAACCAATATGGCAGATTTAGCACATGGAACCAAGAAGTATTTTTTCACCAGGTGACATCACTGAGAGTATGTTTAGCCATAAAGGTTGAAACACCTTGAACTAGCTTGAAAATTTTTAAGTAAACTTTAATTGTAAAGTACTAATGCTGCCTCAAGAGACTTTACAATTACAGTGACTTGGAAAACATGGGTTCTTTTGCTGATGTGATCTCACTAGACACCTGTGCCTTAGGATCCCAGATGGGATGACAACCTGCAATAAAAAGCCTCACTTGAAGACCACTTAAAGACTGCAGCCTTCTGCATTCTTGGAGAAATATTTTACATCCATAATTCTTATACTTGTGTTAAATTTTCTGCCTCTATATATGTTTACATAGTGGAAGCCTGTCACAGCCTATGCTGTTTAGAACCTACATATATTCTAAGGAAGTCCCTGTTTTCAACATACTGTTCGGGAAAGACTCATGATGGCCCGTAAGGATTAGTCTCTGAGGATGGCATAGAGAACCTATGGATTTGAAACCTTTCCTTCTAGCAGTTCATGAAAGCTTGAACTTTACGAAGCTTACAGTATAACACAATTATCTCTGCCAACTGAGTAGGGACAAATATTAAGCCCTTTTTTCTAGCTGAGAGCTTGAAACAAACAAACAAAAAACCCCAAACAGCAACAATTTAGGATTTGCCTTATGGCGTGACTACAGTATAAATACATCACTAAACCAGATATATACAAAGAATACATCAACGTAAAGCTCATGAGACATATGGCTGGGTAGACACAGCGATGGAGGTGACACAGGGATGAAGGTAATCTGGAGGGCTAATACAGATCCATAGCAGATGTTGCAGTTCTGTGGAACAGTAACAGTGGTTAGGAAAACACATTCCTGTTCGTTCCTAATACTTGCTCTACAAATTATACTAATGATGACTAATCCTTGACTCATTAAAAAGCAATCAAACAAACTAAAACACAGAATCCTGAATAAGATGTAGCATAAAGCCTTCAGTAAACACACATTTCCAGGGACACAATAATCTGTATGTAGCTGCAACTGGGGAAAAAGGAAAAGGAACAGTAACTAATTTGGATAAAGGTATTTAACAGAAAGCTATTATTGTGGCTTTTTAAAATGTACATAGCTGTTTCCTTGTTTCAGCTTGTTAAATGAAATGCAAGCCCTCTTTATATGCATTTGTCAACTGAAGATTGTTTGTAATTGGGTCTCAATTCACTAAATCACTTAAACAGAGTCCTCTTCAAAATGAACCTTAAGTAAAATCAATTAAAATAATCTTTTTTATTCCTAAGGAATTTCTGCTATTAATGTAAACTATGTTGTAATTTCACATTTCTGTGAAAGAAATGGGCAATAAAAGAAGACAAAAGTACACCAAAAAGATGTACTCTCTCCTAGTGTTTTACAAGAATAACTGAAACCCTTTGACAGCACAGGTAATAAATTCATGCCAGACTCTCTCCTGACACGTTCAGCACTCAAAGACGACAGGTTGTATTATTGCTATAGTAATGTGACAATTAGCATCAAAGAAAAAATGGTTTGTGTCTACAATTTTAATGACGCTTTACAATGTTGAATAAGGACGCACCTGAACATCCTTTGGTCAATTGAAAATCACTTCACCTAAGACAAGACAGCTGATATTTGTGAGAGAAGCAGTCACAACTCTGATTTTTGGATGCCATGTGAAAAATACATCATTGCGTTGTAATTTTAAATATCAAAGCATTATTTTCTAATGCAGGCTCCCAAAGGAGAGAAAGGATTTCCTTTAGGCAATATATTCTCCAATTAATTAGTTAATAATTAATTAATACAATTAGAAAAACTTCAATACATGTAGATACTGACTTAGACTATCTTAGTATGTTAAGCATACAAAAGTCACATAGAAACAACAAAAATATGGGACAGTTCCTGGACATTTAAGACACAGAATTCCTTTAAAAAAAACACAGGATAAATTAAGGGCTTTAAATGTCGTCGTGGCACAGAAAAATCCAGATAAAAAGTTTGATAGAAAGGATCCCTCTATACTTCCACTGGATTTAGCTCTTCTACTGTTAAAAGGCGCCCTTTGCTGCCACCGCGTGGGCCTTGCCGCATAGCACTAGGAATGACCACCAGTAATACCTTTTCCATCTCTCTGCAATCCTCTTCTTCCCATTTGATTAAATATAAAAAAGGTTTCCTACTTGCATTTATGTTTCAAATACAGCTTTAAATAAATAAGCTCTGTTCCTTATCTGTTAGGTGTTACACAGCTCAAAATCACTGCTGAAGTTCAGGAATCTAAATGACTTTAGTTAACAAATAAACACACAAGTCCCTCACTTTCTAAAGAAGCATTTGATGGTACTTTGATAAAGACATACAACACCCGCACTTCACCCTACGTGTTCAGATACCACAAAGTTAATTGTCGTTCCAAGAGTTCACTGGGTCGGAGCTAGATGGGACTTTAAGCAGTGGCCAGAGTCACTCGATAGCTGTCAGGACAGTGCATAACTACATATATGTATGTATATATGTAATGTTTATGATTAAAATAGATGATGCTCTGATATAAGATGGCTCCAGGCTGCTGGGCAGGTGACATGGGCATTACAAGTTAAATACATGCCCTTGATCTGAAAAGTGCTGAGAAGTGTCATAAATCAAAATAACCATGGCCAGCAGGTCCAGAGAGGTGATTCTCCCCCTCTACTCTGCTCTCATGAGACCCCACCTGGAGTACTGTGTCCAGCTCTGGAGCCCTCAGCACAAGAAGGACATGGACCTGTTGGAACGAGTCCAGAGGAGGGCTACGAAGATGATCCAAGGGCTGGAGCACCTCTCCTATGAAGACAGGCTGAGAGAGCTGGGGTTGTTCAGCCTGGAGAAGAGAAGGCTCCAGGGAGACCTTATAGCAGCATTCCAGTACCTGAAGGGGGCCTACAGGAAAGCTGGGGAGGGGCTGTTTGCAAGGGCATGTAGCGATAGGACGAGGGGCAATGGTTTTAAACTGGAGCAGGGTAGGTTTAGATTAGCCATTAGGATGAAGTTCTTTACAATGAGGGTGGTGAGACACTGGAACAGGTTGCCCAGAGAGGTGGTGGTGGCCCCATCCCTGGAGACATTCAAGGCCAGGCTTGACGAGGCTTTGTACAACCTGATCTAGTTGAAGATGTCCCTGCTTACTGCAGGGGGGTTGGACTAGATGACCTTTAAAGGTCCCTTCCAACCCAACACATTCTATGAGTCTATGAAATCCAGGCCCTGGACACAACGTAGGCACTATTTTAGCTGTGAAACCTTCCGTTCACACCTGCACAGCACATTTGTACTAAGCACATTTACATGAACCTTTAATGTGCAGATAAAAGCCTCACTGCCTGTGAAACCATGCTGGAATTGCACACCAGGATGCCTTGTAGCATGGAGGATGCCATCGGTAATGGGGACATACGGTACTGAAACACGGAGTAGATCACAATGGTGGCTGTGGTCATGTGCGGGAAAAGGACACTGGACACATCTGCAGGTTTGGCCACTCTACCACACAAGAAATAACAAAAGTTTGAGGAGGGAACTACTCTCTTTACACTGCTTTTGGCTTTTTGACTGAGAGAGATCTGCATGTGCTTTGAAAATTATGACCATTCTAGAGTCATCTTTTTCAAAATCTTAACAACTCTCACCAGCACCTTACAATCCTTAATTTTTAATGAAATCCAGATCTACTTTTTTCAACTCAAGCTCCAAAATAGCAATCAAAAATGGCCAAATATAGGAGATAAAGTGCAGGACAAGTATCTCACGGTTCACTGGACTGCCTTGAGACAAGCCTTCCAGGCATCCTTTACAAGATAGCACAAAATACGAGTGTTCTCACTGTCATTACGCAAAAACTGCCAGACTGTTGGCTTATCTACTCAGGATTTGAGTATCATTGCCACACACTGCCATATGTTGAAAAATGAAGACAATGATTCCAAAGACAAAGCGCAGAAATCAGATCTCTGGCAAGGTAGCACAGAGTATCCTTTACAAGCAACTAAGGGAGGTCTTCAGGTGACAGAGCACCATGGAGCTTGGCACCTAACTGGATCTGCATGCTGTGAATTGGGAATCACTGGGAAAACCCTTAGAATTGAATAGCCCAATACTGTTTCAGTTTCCCCCAAACAGAGGACAACTCTGATGAGGTTTCTCTTTTTTTTTTTTTTAATCACGCAATACCATAAAATATTATCATAAAATTCTGTCATTCTCACATTGTCCTTGTTACCATTCATTATGTGAACTCCTGTTTTTAAAATGCTTTAAAAAAGTCTTCAAGCTAGGTGGCAGTGCTGACCCTAGCTTTCTAGAATTTCCCTCTGCAAAACAATTTGCTTGTTTAATCCTTTGAGGGCTTTACTTGGCATGCTGGGCTCTGAGCTTCTTTTGCTCGTTTTGGGTTTGCTATAAATGTTCAACAGCACTCCTGCTTATTAAATTTTACTGCTTCTAACAGAAACCTTGGCCTTGGCTAATGTTATTGGCCTTGTCCGATGTTATTGGCCTTGTCCAATACTGACTGTGTGTTATTAATAGTGTCCCGCACAAGGTATTATAAGCACTTAAAGGACCCAATTAACGTTTCCAAAGACCATTAAGGTACTTGAAGAATGATCTCCTGCTCAGGAGTGTATGAACAAGATGAGACTGTTCAGGACTGTGGGGGGGACCCCAAGCACAACCAGTGGCACATAATGTTCCCAGAGGGGTTGTGCAGTAACCTCCCTGGACAGACACATGGACAGACGGCCACCTGGCCACATTGCAGAGGCCTGGACCCCAGGCTGCATTCGTAGCCCTAACCGTGTGACTGTGGGTACAGCCACTGTTCATCATCGTGTCTCCTGATCACACCCCTCAGCCCCACCCGATGACCACTGGCAATGCTCTGGTTCAGCTTCCAAGCAAACTGGTTTCCCCTCTCCAGAGCACTGGTCAAAGAAATTGTTACGATGAAGTGACAGGAGTTGATAAGACACTTGTGCAGAAGGGAAACCAGCAAAGCAGAAGCTGAGTACCACAAGAGAGCAGCCACTATCTTCTTATTTTCTATAACCATAGGAAAAAGCTTCTATTCACTATATGCAGGCCTGTGTTGATGGAAATATCACTGAGTATGAATTAAGACCTCCAAACAGGCTCCCACAGCTGTTGTAAGATGGATAAAAGAAGGAGAGATATTTTTCAGCCATGTGAAGGCAAAGAATAGTGTAGAGCAGGCAAAGTGACAGTGACAGATGTGACACAGAGGGCCACTTTAGATGGCTGCTAGCCTCTTCACGAGGCTGCCTGGGCTCACTGTGCAGAGGACCACTGTGTACAGGTGTGATGGACCATTGTGCACAAACGTGATGGACCACAGCCTGACAGACATTGTACATCTGCTTGTGTGCACAAAACCACCACAAGACTCATAGCGTGACCAGCAGATCCCTGGGTCAAAGTACGTCACATCGTGTTGTATCAGAGTCCCTCTTGCAATATACCGTATCACTGGCTCATGCAGACACACACCTGTTGAGAAGATGTAATTAGAAATGTCCTTCTTGCTATATCAAAAACTTGAAATTCTGGATTACAGAGGAAATTCAATGGCCTAATTTCCACCACACAATTCAGCCCCTGGCATTACACAAGGTAAATATTTTTTTCTGATCCTCTACAATCGGTTTTACTGTTCTCCAAGTATTAGAACTATTCCAAAATAAATCTTCTCTCCGCATTTGAGCATAAAGCACTACTTAAGGCTATTTTGACTTTTGCAGGAACAGCTTTTTCTGCCCTATTCTTACAGCAGCCTCGACCAGGCCTGCTCTCCAGAGGGCTGCTGCTGTGTTCTGACTGACTCGTCCAGGAAACTAAACCTAAACCTAAACCTGAATAACGGCTGACCTTTGGATCATTTTCACATGTATCCTCTCTATTCCATGTCTTTCTTGTGGAGAAGGACCAGATAGATCAAACACCTTGTTCCTGAAGCCTGTGCCTCAACCCTGCTGGGCCTTCAGACAGTTACACAAATTTGGCCTGACGTGGACCCTCTGCCCTGCTCCGCTTGTGCTTACTGTAAGAAATAATAGCTGCAGACCATTCGCCGACAGCTTTTCAGACATATTTCCTCACCAGATGTTCAGCCCTGACTACAAGAGCAATGACCCAATGTACAGTAGGTCAGTGCCGTAAACTGTGAAGTACCTACAAGAAAATGCCCCTGAAAAAAGAAGAGGGACTTAACATTTTAAAAGATACATTCCAATCTGTCACAAAATTTTCAGTACAAATAGTCAAACAATTTTCAGTTCAAAGAGTCACACTTCCACCCAGCAAACAGGTCTATAATATATATTCCTACCAGCAATTTGTTCTGCTTTTGGTCTTCCCAGCAAACTACAGTCCCTACCATTACCCTTTTTTAAGGGATACATTCACACTTTTTAGGTTTGTCACACTAAGACAGACGTGAAGTGTCTTTAAAAATACTTTTTAAAAAACCCATATCTTGGCAATTGTAAAATACACCTTCTTAGAGATGGTAACATGACAGAACTTTAAAGCACTCCTGGCACAGGTTTCTCAAGCCCTCAACAGGATATTGCTTCTGCTGTGGCCATCCATGCTGATGTGCACATGCAACACGTATGATTCTCCTATGAAGAGATTTTAATTGATAATACCAAACATCTGACATAAAGAAACGTGCCAGAATCACTCTCCTGCCAGCACACAGGGCAAGCTGAATCAGAGAGAGGGCAAGGAGCAAACAAATACAAAAAAAAAAGACTGTTTTTCCCTCAGTCTTGTAGACAGTAATTGTGAGGCTTTCATAGCCCTTCTATTCTGGATGCTTGTGTTTCATAGGAATGCGTAGGCACGAAGGTCAGCTTGTCTCGACAAAGACTGTAACCTCCGTGCAGGCAGACTCTGACCTTTCTCCTGGAAGCCAGTCTCTCTGGTGTCAGCCATTTCAGTCAGGCACTGTGGCAAAAGGCACAGACAGAGGTGTTCTTTTGCACAGAAGTACAAACCATGAAGCAGATAGATAGCTTTAATGAGGATTACATTTACTCAGGAAAAAATAATCAACTCCTTGAAACACTTTATAATGGCACCATGAAGTGGCTGGCTTTGATGATGTTTGTTGTAGAAACCCCACTTTTCAGTAAGTACTATTCTACCTCTACCTTTCAAAAGTACATTATTCTACCTCAACTTTGAGAGGACTGATCAAAGGGTTCTGTCTGACTGATGTTTTTACATTGTGCGGTTTGAGACTGAAACTGTTTTTTCCGTATCCACATGCTGCCTTTCTGCTGGAATGGACACGCAAAATGGCTGTAACAAGCCTTCAATCCACTTTGAAAAAGGCAGCATGATTCCTTGAGCACGGCATGGTCAGCTTCCAAAAATGACCACAACAAATCTAGGGCTGGGGGATAAGCTCCAGGAAAAAAGAGGCTTCACCCCGCAGAAAGCAAGAGGGCAGATTGACTGACACCAACTATTCTCATACTAGGTTGTGCCTGCTTCCATGAACGTGGATGCTGATTGCACACAATCTCTTCAGTGCAGCTACTGGAAGCTTGTAACAGATACAGGGAGCAGGAATGTTGACGAGGACAAATGAGCTCTGATTTCCAGATATGAGTCAACCTTTCAAAATCGTTAATGCTTTGTCTATATAAACTATAACAGCTAGTTATAGTTTATGGAGCATTAGAAATACCAAATAGAAATCTTAACATAATACCAATAATAGTATGACTATGTAAATAGGGAAGCCAGAAACCTGCAATCCTCCCACCCTCCTCATTTCAGGGATGATTATTCTGCCTCCTATTGGGCACCTGTTCACATTTACCACATCATTACTGTGATTGTTTCCTAAAACATTCTGTGATTCTGCTGCTTTACCTGCCTTGCTTGAATCAATGCATTTAGTCTTCATGTCACAATCTCACGATCAGCCTGGCTGATCTGCGATTATGTTCATTCAGTGACACCCAGTCTGCCTCCTGCTCACCTTTTGGTTTATGTCACATTGGTAGTAAGACTTTATACACTGCATATTTTTTGTTGACTCACTTAAGACCTGTAACACACCACATCAGGGCCCATTAAATAACTCTTCATCAGACTCTGTTGGTATGGCTCTGATATTCTGCTAAGAACAAGCCATTCAATTATTTGCACTGTTCTTCAACTCATATATACATTTGGTTTCTTATTCCTTGCTAGAAACTCTTCAGATGCTATTTTGCCTTTCATAAACAACATGACTGTGTATTTTTGTCCAATGAACTCATTTGGTATATATTATATGACTAATAACGTAGGTTTTCTCTGGAAAATCAATGCATGAAAGTGGTATTAATTTTGAGATAATAGGAGAAAGCATAAAATTAATATAAAAAGCTCCATTCAAAATAAATCCAGACATAAAAAAAAAGACAACTGTTCATCCCTCAGCCATAACTTTGCACTGCCAGAGCACCTTATGGGAAAAAAAAAATAGGATTTTAAGAATATTTTTAAAAAACTGGATCAGCAAATACTATTGTGCATAACCAAAATAGTACTATACTACACATTTAATGTTTGTGTTTTGAGT
The DNA here is from genome assembly GCA_013398915.1 of Dromas ardeola. Classification (NCBI taxonomy): domain Eukaryota; kingdom Metazoa; phylum Chordata; class Aves; order Charadriiformes; family Dromadidae; genus Dromas; species Dromas ardeola. The sequence continues at coordinate 47,169 of VYZM01015628.1, forward strand.
GTGAGCTGCCTCAAGTTTGGATGTTTCAATTTCTTTTAACTTTAACTTTGAATTTCCTGAGTATGCACAAAAGTAATGAAACAGTTGCTATCATTAGTCTAGGACCCCACTTTTTATAACTGATACTTTAATCCTGTTGGCTAATTAACCAAATAAATTACTATTCTACCAAAGTTCAGAAGGCAGAGGAATAAAAAAAGATAGTGAACACTAGTATGTTTACACTTTGGTTAGCTGTTGTTAGCTGTAAAGCAGCATAATACAAAAAAATTTCCAGGAGAATATATTCTAGAGCAAAAGAAACAAAAAGGAACTCTGTAACCTACCTCATATTCCCTGCCATAATGAGGAAGAGATTATAAATGTGAGAAAAAATGAAGAGGAAGAGGATGGTACTGAAGAACATCGTCATCCAAGACCCGTGGTCCTCTCGAAACATTTTCAGACGGAGCAACTGACCTGTGGTATGAATATTATAAGAAAGCATATTTTAGTCAGTCAGTAAATACATATTTACACGATAACAAAACCAAAACCAATTTTTTTTTATATCCATTTATTCCACTGTGTACGGGGCGGGCAGATCTAGTATCATGCAGCCAAACTATTCTTCTGTAGTTTGGCATGAACATCCTACAAAATACAAGGTTGCTTCCCACAAACTGATGAAAAACTGGTTTGGGCTCTTACAATCAGAATCACTGAGGTGTAGGTCCGAAGGAGTCCACATCATGTCTGTGACACCTGATCAAAATGCAGCTGTGGTTTTACATACACTATATGAGATGTTACATGTTGTTTAAGCAGCTTTCAATGTTTCCCTGTTTCAGCCATTAATATCTCTACCCACTCTGCTCTCCTGCTCGCACAGCAAGCTGAGCAGCCATGCTCAAGTGAACAACAGTGGGGAACTGACCCATCTAGAAAAAAAGGAAAATTTACCTTTTTTTGTCTTTTCTATCATGTGAATCAGTTCCATCAACCTGCTGACCTTGAAGCTCAATGAACAGTAGTGCTGCACATCTGTGCAAAAATGGGAAGGAGTGACAGATTGGAAGGGCAGCTGCCTAAACAATCACACTTTCTAGAAATTATTACTTCCTAACACTCCTAAACAAATGCCACAGCAGGGAAGATCTCATTGAATTAGTCTAGACCTCAAGTCAAGAGCCACTTTTTAGTGGTATTTGAGAAACAAGTCTATAAATTCTGAAGTGTCATAAGTACCTCAGGCTGTGTGAGATCCATTATTTGCTGCCAGTTATTTCACAGAATCACAGAATGACAGGGGTTGGAAGGGACCTCTGGAGATCATCTAGACCCCCCTGCCAGAGCAGGGTCACCTAGAGCAGGTTGCACAGGAACGTGTCCAGGCGGGTTTTGAATGTCTCCAGAGATGGAGACTCCACCACCTCTCTGGGCAGCCTGTTCCAGCGCTCTGCCACCCTCAAAGTAAAGAAGTTCCTCCTCATGTTTAGGTGGAACTTCCTATGTTCAAGTCTGTGCCAGTTACCTCTTGTCCTGTCACTGGGCAGTTTCAAATTCTACTAGAGACCTCCAGTGACATTATGGACAAATCATTTACACTCTACACTCAAGTCCTTGATCCACAAAGGTAAAGAATATTATTATTCCCTTTCTTACAATGTAGACTTTTGCTACATTATACCACAACAAGGCCACAAACTAATTAAGCCTGTAAGTGGTAACACAAAAAAAAATCATATCACAAGAGAACAGACCTTACAGCCATACTTATGATGTAATTACTATTAATTTCCTCGTCAGGTATGTACACCAAATGTTGTCACCGCATCACAGAGAACTAAACATTCCCTAGAATATTTGAGCTATGATTGTTTCTCATGGTAATGCTCTTGCCATTTCACAAATATAATATTAGAAGTTTGTCAGAGCAAGATTGATTTTACTGTCCTATCCTCAAAAGTCTTACTTACTCAAAAGTCTCCCCATCCTGCTTTTTGTAGCTTATATTCGGTTTTAACGGTTCCTCCTTTTTCAAAGGCTATTCACTTGCAGTAATTAATGATCTAAACAGGAGTGGGTGAATGATGGTGTAAAGGTGTAGAAATATTTTTCCAGTGCTTGACTCCCAGCAAGAACAACACCTAACATCCCAGATGGGATTTCAAAAGGGCTTTGTACCAACAAACAGTATTTAATGTGGTTTAGAGTAATATAGTTGCTACAGTGGTCATTTTTACCATTAAGGTAACATCAGAAAGACTGATCAACTACCTAGCAGTTTATTAAACTAAAATTTGTCAAATGCTAAGTTATAATGTCTCTCTGCAATACTACAAAATAACCCCCTACAGTCTTAATATTCTTTTACCATTCCTACGTAAAGAAAAATCTCAGTTCCTTATGCACATTTTTTTCTGTATCCTATTTTTAAATGTTATACACTGAATAAGAAATCCAAAGGAAAAAAAAAAAGAATACAACAATAACTCACTAATAACAGTATTTTTTAAGAGATGCTGGGAAAGATTACAGACCATTACAATTCATTTTAAATGCTAAAAAAAGGTTACTGATTCATACATCATTTTCCTTTTCACGTCTAAGAAAGCTTTTCTTGTGTGAAGTATTTGAAATATGTCCAGACGTACATTATTTGCTCCCCTAACTTCATTAGGAAATCAAATTATGAGTCTGTGCAGAATCTTGTACTGTGTGTTTTTCTTAGACCTAAGCACTTTAACCATGGGATGCGTTATACTTTATTCTGCAGAGAATGTCTTTTTCAAAGAACAGTGGTATGTCTTGTCACTTGAAAGGAAGCTCTGCTTACTCTCACCATTGGTGCTAGGTGAAACTTGTCGTGTTTTCTTCGGGAACATATTTTTCGTGGACTAGCTTTCCTTCTCTGTCTTCTCCTCTTAACTTTTTCGCTTTGTCCTGCTGCATTATCATCAACACAGGAGTTTCTCACCTGTTTCTTGTAACCCTTTACCCTTTTCACCTGCCCATACAATTTCATTCTATCCAATTTCCAGGTTTCTTTATGTCTACTCTCACCCCTCTTTTGCTCTTCCGAATCTCTCTGTCTTGTCCAACCCTCTCCTTTCGTAAAACAAACATATCTACTCTTTTTTTGCATTGTAATAGCCTCCATACCTCCATACTTGCTTCTGCAAGAATCCCCTATCACCTTTTTGTCTTTTATCTGTAAACCATTTAGGCACACTGTTTATTCACTGTCTGGAGTATTATAACTAACAGAGTGTCATTGTTTTATCATGGGTTACCATAGATCGTCTGTCTTTTTTCCAGATAGAATTTTTCTTTTCTAAAACCAGGTGGATTTTTTAAAGTGTTCTTTGATTGTTTGGAGTATTGAAAACCTCACCAGTGGAAGAGATGTGAATTTGCTTTTGCAAGGCATAGAGTGCCACAGCAGAAGCCAAGAGGGATAAGGAAAACAACTGATAATTCAAGCAGTAAGGTGAAGGACAGCATCTAATGAGGAGATAGTGCAGTCAGGTGCTAGAAGATGCCAAAATAGGGAAAACAGAAGGGAAGATGAGGAGCTGGACAGGAAGTGTCAAAAGAGGCAATACAGCTGACTCAGAGGTGGAATGGTCTGGGATGGAGGTAATCTCCGGGAGCTGCAAATTCCAGTTTCAGCACGAACTAGGGCTGGACACAGGGAAGCTATAAAGTGGAGGAAATTAGTAAAAAAAGCGAGGTGCTAATTTAGGGAATGAAACAGGAAAATCCCAGGACTGGTGCATGCTGCTGAAGACTGCAGATGGACATTTGGGGCAGGAAGACTGGAGGACCTGGAGCAGACCTGCTTCGGGCTGAAGTGGTAGGTAGGATTTGAGCTCTGGCGTAAGCAGAGTTAGAGGACAGGAGTTCTGCAACAGAGCAGAGATTTCGGAACAAGGTGGGAACCATGAGGCAGGAGAAGTGATAGGTAGGTAGGTGGGGTGAACCAAGCTGTGCGATGGGGCAAGAGCAACATAGGTCCACGGACCAGCCCAGTAGTAGGGCAGCAATAACAAGGATTGTGGCAGTGAAGAAGGGGGAAGACAGGGAAAGTGCAAACACATATATACATGCCCCAAGCCCCTGTACGCTTCTTCTCTTTCACTGCTGGAAACAATGACAGCCCCAGGCCTAGCTAGATTGGGGATGTGCAGAAAGTCTGTCCTTCCCTAAAAAGAAAGCAGAGGCTGCTATGGCAATAGCAATTTATCCTGACTTACTGAGAGGAGGGGCTTAATGATAAAAGATATCTCCCTTGCAGTTTGATACCTGCTCTCTGAAGAGCTGCCATTGCATATGGAATACTACCGACACCTTGGATCAAAACCAGTACTCACAAAATAGAGTTGTGATTTTAGAAGGTCCAGATTAATGGAGAGGAAAAGCACAGCCGGGCATCTAGACTTCTGTAAAATAGATTATTCCAACCTTTCTAAAACAGGTAAGAGAAAGATTTATTATGTATTCATTGCACCTGTATTCTCCAAAGCAATATAATTTTCCCTACTTGGCTATTACACACTGATTAATACATACACATTCATATAAATTTTGTATTTTTGAAGTACTTCTTCACAAATTTTGTCTTTGGTAGGAAAATTCTTACACCTTAACTATCCTTCTACTGTAGCTTATGTTTGCCATATAGGACTTCATTAACTCTGAAGTAAGTACATGAACTTTATTTTTTGATGAAAGAAATAGTAGCTTAATCCCAATACCGACTGAGTCATTAAGAAGAAAGGAATTGGGTATTAGCACAATCAACTTACCTAACTGCACACAAATACTGCTGTATATTACTTATTATTTGCATTGTACTAGTATGCATAATATGCTAAATGCAGTTGAACTAAACTAAGTGAAATGCTCCACTTAACACTCACATTGCATTATATATCCTTTCACATCAATTCAGTTGAATGTAAAAAGAGAATGCATGAGATGATTACCAAACAGGTAAGATGTTAGAGGAATAATTGCAAACAATGCTTGATATTTTTATAACAAAACCTAGGACTCCCTGTATAATGCTTTATTAATTTGATAAAATGGGATAAAAGGGTACGCTTTCAGAGCACATACGACAGAAATATATTGGTGTGTGAATAGTCAGAAATTTTAAAAACCTATCTGATAACTGGAATAGATTTGTATTAGATTAAAATGCAGTTGCAAACAGGCAAACAAAATTCTCAGAGTAATTCCAACAAATAGAACAGTCCATGCAAAATAGAAAGCAAAAAGGAGCAAAGGGCAAAGAGAGTAGATAAGGAATAAAATTACATAAAATACACTGTTAACTCAGCTTAATCTTTTTTTTTTTTACTTCAGGCCAAATTAATCGCTTATTAGGACCTTGTTAAAAATGTCAAAAAAAACCCCACAGGTATGACAGGGAAGAATATGGTTCTTAGGATATATTTGCACATACAAAATTAGATACTTTTTGAATAAACAGATGTGCTAAACCTAATGGAACTTTGCAAATACAAGTTAAACGCAATATGAATGACTGCCAGTGATAAACAGTGAACTACAATTAGCTATATACACAAACCAGGGACACGTTTCTTAGCTCCAAAAGAAGTTTCCTCAAAAAGTAATTTTTTACTGAAACAAGGTCTTCTATCTACTCCAAGACTTTGGGGGCCAAATCACAGGTACAAGGGGAATACAGGGTAGTAGAGACTTCAGGATTTAGGGCCCTGCAACAAACCAGGCAGTAAATCAGCTCATCAGCTGAAACCCACTTGACTTTCTGTAATAGTGTGCAGACACTGCTGGGGACAATGACAGAGGAGCTTGTAGATATTCATTGTCAAAGAGTCACAGATCTACACCATATTTATTTCAGGTCCAGGAGAAGAGACAACCCAATAGGTAGATACAAAAACTGAGTCAATCAAGCAGGTCACTTTTTTAAAAACTAGAACTTTTCTAGCATCTTTATATCCACAGCCCATAAGATGGTTAGATTCATTAGACTGCTTCTTACAAGAGAAACATAAAATTCTTACCCATGAATTTAGCATGCTTTCTTGTCTTAATTATGAGTGATGAAGCCCATAAACTTCAACGCTTTCCTGGGCATATTTGTAATATTCTAATATCAAGCCCTTCACCAAATCAGAGGTATTCCTTTAATTCTGGATGCCCCATCATGTGACTGCTCTTTCTGTCCTTTTAATGTTCATGGCCATCTCCATCAATGGCTGAAATTGTTCAGCTGAAAAATTAATCTCAATAAATTGGAAGCGTTTTTTATCCTTGAAAACCCAATCCTACTTTCATCAAAGTCTAGCAAGTCTGTTCTTAGTCAGTAGCAACAACATATGGAACTCCTCAGCTGTCACAGTAAAATGTCATGGTGCTGTTCCTCATGCTGCCACCGCTAAGGTGTGCGTACGTGTGTTGGCTGGCTTTGTTTAAGAATACATGGACTTAGCAGTGAACACAACAATGTTCAGAAAAAGAAACTTTTCTTAAACTACAGATACAAAATTTTGGACCTGAACTCTGAAGATGATGTAGTCACATCTTGTAGCTGGAGTTTTTCTGTTGGTGCTAGGACGGTAGGCAGAAAACTTGCTGTTGTCTGATATAAAAACCATTTCACTTCCAAAAATCATTACAGCACATATGTAGATCAGGACATCAGGGTAGCTCCAGTGGCCTCAGGATATAGCAGGGCATGCAGTGAAACTGGGTCCTGATTGTACAAGGCTTCAAATTCTACTGATGGAAGACCTCGAGTTCTTGTTATAGCACCAAGCTGGGGTTGGAACCCCTTGTGTTCTTCTCTTGCTTATTATGTTACCTCAGGAAAGGTTCTTTTTATCTCTACACCTCTTACCCCGTGTCCACCCTGTAAGTCACTCACATCAATTGCAAAACGCACTGTTTCAAGAATCTAGTCTTGGTTACAGCCTCTAAGCTCTATTATAATACAAAGAATTAATAGGAGACAGTAAGAATATTTTAGAAAATTCAAATACGAATCCCAAGGTAGACACATGGGAAATCCCTACACAAACACAGACATATTTTATAACAACTCTCTGAGCTCCAAATGGACGTTACCCAGCTGTGCAGTTCCAGCCCCCCCAGCTACGTAACTAACTTCATATAGCTCAATCCTGAGTGCAGTCCAGTAAACTGAAGGTGATGAAGAGGATAGGGGATTTATTAGTTCAGGTCTGTAATTGCCCTAACGCAGTTCCAGGCTTTATCCAGCCAACTTACAGCACAGTGGAGCAGGTGGCACATCTGCCTTCCACCCTCCATTTAGACCTACCTGTAGGTAGTCCTTTTCCAGGAGCTTGATGAGATCAGGAATCTGGCATTACAAGTCCCTCATGCAGCTATGGCCATGCTATTTGTAGCCACTTCAGGGCTTATTTATACCGCCAACACAACTTGGAATCAAGTGCTTAGTGCCTTCATTCGTAATCATTGAAAAGGAAGGCAGAGAAATAGGAAATACAATTTAATTCAAAGCACATGTAACCTCTAGCCAAGAGGATTTTAGGAGAAGGTAACTCTCCTATACATATTCAAACCCCTTTTAATTGAACACGTTATAAGAAAATGTTACTTAACTGTATCGTACCTATGAGAGCGGCTAGATTTTAAAGAATTTACACAAATACCTTGTAATTCAGCTGAAGAAAAAAAATTACACAAATTTTGTGTAATTTTTTCTATTCACAAAGGCTATGGAGAAGAGTAGGGAAAGAATAGAGCTACCCTAGGTTAAAGTACAGTGCTTCAATGCTTAACAAAATACATTTAGAGAGCAAACATCCCCCACCTGTGAAATACACTGTGAGTGGAACAGATGGCTTTCTATCCATATTCACTTTCTGGAAAGTCATTTGACTGCTTTTATTGCTGAGCTTTTAGAGAAACAACTTTCCTTCCTAATTTCGTTGAGTACAGTCTGAACTAGGTTTTTGTTCCATTCATTGGTGAACCGAACATATAGTTCACTGCCTTGGAGAACTATAAATTTGCAAAGCACAATAATGCAGTCTCTATTTAGCAGGTCTTCACTGTAGCTCATGTTTGTTCTATTTTGACCTGTGTCTGTGAACATACTTTTGGAAAAGTCATATTGTATTAAGGTTGACGTGAAAGCAAAACATTCTGTTCAAAAAAAACACTACTATCAACTTAATGGTTGAAGCTGTTTGAAGATTTTCACGGAATCAGTAACATTTTGAAAAAAGTCCTTTCTTCCATTCAAAGTGTGGTTTGTACTGACTAAAATTTTATCTTGTCATCCTATCAAGCACTGTAGTGGACTCTGACCTATAAATGGCTATTTGGATGACCCTCACACAAAGCTGCTACTTGGACAGACCTTAGAGTTTGGCATCTGTTGTATCGTTTGGAGAGAGGGTCTAAAACATAACAAACTGCAATTGGTGACAGCTCATTCTGGCAGAATATTCCAGCCTTTATTTTGTTTTTATTAGGAGTATGAAATCATAGGGATTAAACGTAAGACTTAACAAGCATATAAACCTTGCTTTGAAAAATACACTGCAGAGCTGTATTCCAGACACTCCATAATGGGCATCGATACAAACTGGGCCATAAAGTGTGAGATAAAATGAATTCTCTCTAACCCTTCCATAAGCACAATGCTTTTGGCCTGGGACATTCATTTACAGAAGAAAGCCAAAGAAAAAAGAGAAAAAAAAAAAGCAGTTTGTCCAGCGCTTTAGATGGAAAGGTTGCTGTGGCCTTCACCACAAGCAGGACTTCATCCTGATTTGTTTTGATGCTGTCTTCTGGATCTCAGTCACAGCCCACTGCACAGCTGCCACATTACACATGTCTACCCAGTATGGATACTCAAGGCAATTAAAATAAGGGTGGAAGAATGTGGGCAATTACTGTCCTCCTGTTCTCTCCTCTGCTTCTTCCAAAGACAGACACAGATACATTAGTGGGCAAATGGATGCTGCTATTACTAAGGGTGCATGCTTTTTTTCTCTCATCTATCATACACTACACTAAATATTAGAGAGGAAAGAATATAAAGGTTTGGATAGAAGTTCATGAAGGTATGCCTGTGCTGGCATTGTAGAGTATTTAGTGCCAAGTGCTACCTACTTGGAATTCACATTTTTGTCAGATAGAGAAGGGCCCGTATATCACACCATATTCTGAATTCTTTTGCCAGTTCAAACATACTGGACTTAACTTAGAATTTTTTAATTTTAAATTCAACACACCCAATTCAATTTTTATTTCTAATGCTGTTGGTCTCTCTTTTCCCTTCAGGCATACTCCATGGAAAGATGATGAATGATACATGCACTATTTTCATTTGCAACAGAAATCCTAAGCTGGAGTGGTACTGTTATTTGCTGATTCTGGTTTGCCTTTTCAGTTTATTAGCAGGATTTCTGGGCAATATACTTGCACTACGACATTATATGTACTGCATGAAGACATGGACTACCAATACCATATTTCTCTTTAATTTGGCACTGTGTGACTTTACTTGGACTCTCATGGCACCTTTTTCAGTATATTATAGTCTCCAGAAGCTAACTCTCTATTTCAATCAAGGATTTTATCAGATCGTAAGACTATTTTTTAGTATTAATATCTATGGAAGTGTCTATTTCCTGACACTCATCAGTTTCGACAGATACGTAGGTGCTGTCCATCCTATCACTTCATTAAGATGGTGGGACAAAGGAAAGGCTGTGTTTTGTACCATCGCAGTATGGATCTTCATAGTGATTGCATCAATGCCGGAGATCTACTACACAGTTGCAGCTGGAAGACAACAAGGGATCATAGGTTCCTCGGATGTCACTGAAGGACATTTACAATTTGCAGTGCCATTCACACTCTCCAAGATTCTATTAAGATTCCTAATTCCAGTCTCAGTCATCTTTACATGCTACATGTTGACTCTCAAAGCATTACTACAACTAAGTAAACGTCAGCAAAGAAGGAACAGACTTGTTAGACCTCTGTTACTGATTTCAGCCGCTATGATTGTATTTGCTGTTTCTTTCATACCTTATCATGTTATGATGATAGTGATACTAATTTACAGAATGAATTGTCAACCACCCTGTGGGAACATAAGCACATTAAGTGCCATTTATGAAGTCACAGAGATCATCTGCAGCATCAACAGTTGCCTCGACCCGATCATTTTTACAGTAGCAAATAAGACATTCTATCAAAGAATTAAAAGCATAAGATGTCATTCCAAATGCCAGTGCTGCTGTTGTTTGACAGGAAAGGTAAGGGACATCAGTCTGTCCCCAAGAACAATGACTTAAACACTAGTCTACAAAGACACATACCTCCCACTGACCATTTGGCTTTGGCTCATGAGACCAGTTTAAAATTTGGTCTCCTGTACTGTATAACAATTTCTTGAATAAGCAAGAATACACAGCAATGCAGAGTAAAACTTAATGTGAAAAGAAACACTAGCAACTCCTAGCTTTACAGAATTGGCATTTTAAATATTCTTGTAATAAATACACCTTGATTTATTGTGAAATAGCACTTCTTACCTGTATGTAAATGCAAAATGGAATAAGCAATGAAGAAAGGTGGCTACTTTAATTCTTGGCCAGAAAAATATAGTAAGATTGAAAGTACACAGTGTTGAGGAGCCTTCTTACAGTTTTTGTTAATTATTTTTTCATCTGTTTGTAAGTGCTGCTGTGATCGGACTGTACAATTAATAACAATCATGATGCTTACAGCTGAACTTCTTGAGGATTTGCAGAGAGGCTTTCTACAAGTATTTCATTTTAATGCTGCCTGCACTAGAGTTCCACTGACACCACCAGTGGAACCTCATTAACCTGGCTAAGTGCAGCACATTTCCGAAAACAAACAAACAAACAAAAAACAAATAGTAAGATAAAGTCCCTGAGCATAGTCAGAGCCACAGTGAATTTGCTCACGAAGCAAACAAGCACGGATTGAAGAGCTCTAAGTCTTCCCCCCGGGCAGCAGGGGTTCCAAGCCCATCGGCAGGGCACACTGGCAGTGTCCCCCAAACCCTGGGCAATTACAGCTGTTTCTCCTAAATGTTCTGCTTCAGGGGAGTGTGTGGTTCTGCCATGAACTCTGAAGTCATTAGCAGTGAGAGGAGCAAACAGGAAAAGTTCTGAAATACAGAGGTGGCTGAGCTGCAAGAAAAGTAAGAGACGAAGCTGCACAGGAGCACTTCTCCTGTTCATTTAGGGCCTTAGCATCACAGTTTCAGGACAGTCTAAGGTAGTTAGTCTACAGTGCATTTTAATCTTTAAAACAGCACAATATATAGTCATTAGAACATCTACCTTCAAGAGTCATTAAATATGTGTTCTTTCCACATGTTGTATGGGCAAAATAATTGTGTTCCATAATCAGCCACCTGCTGACCCATTTTCTTGCCGAGTCCCACACACTACCTTGTTAATTATAAAACCCCATGTATCAGTGAGCACATTAACTTTATTTTCAGAAGTTACTAGGGGCAACAAAGTACTTTTTAATATACTTTGTACAGTGTCTTAATTCTTTAATTTCCATAGTTTGAATATAATTTTGCCCTCACATGTCTCTATGTGAAAATAATTCTATTCTACGTAGGTATTAAATCTCTCTTGTTGTATGTTTCAATTGCATTGAGTAAATATATATGTATATATAATATGTAGAACAATGGGTTTTTTTAATTGTCTATAACTGGGACATGAAATAAAGAACCAGGTCCTGATAACCTGAAACACTTTAAGTGTGTTCGGATGTACTAGCAAACCCACAGGATCTCAAAGCACAATGGCGTGCCTATGTTCTGTGCAGGGGAGTTCTGTACTTATTCACTGTAAGTGCTGCTTTTTTCCTTTGATAATTTCTTAATCTTTCCACTTCTTTTATTTTAAAAGAAAAATATTCACCCTTTTTTTTTTTTTTGACGCACGAATTGTCTATTGGAAACATGACCAGGTTGTTACCGATGCATTGGCTTCCATAAGAAAGAGAGCTTTTTAATCCATGAATGGGCACCCATCGGCAATTACCTACTATAATTTACACATAAGTCTCAGACTGATACAGAAACAATGTCAATACCATTTAGTGACTAAGGTGCTCTCAGCATGAAAAAGGATAGAACAGGAGACATTACTGTGAAACTCTGGGCTAAATGAGTTTATTACTCCCACTGGATTGCACCCAAGATTGTAAACAGTAAGCTATTTCCAAACTCAAATACTTGCCATTTTTATCTTTCAGTCTCTCTTTAAAGGTACAAATACACTGTTTCTTTCTCCTTTCTCCACCTCAGCATTGTTTTTCAGTAAGTTAATTTGTCTGTGTTCGGGCTGGGTAAAATTCAATGTGAAACCAAAATACGCTTTTCTAGACACAAAATTAAACATGAAAACTCACTGGAGTCCTGTGCTAGAAAAGGTAACTTCATACCTCTGGGAAGCAGAGATTCTCAGGTTTTACCTGCCAGGACTTCTAATATGTGAGCTTTTTCAGGAGAGACAACAATGACTTAGACCATTTTTAAATTTTCAAGAGATTTTTAATAGAAAAAAAGTTGCTTTTCTGTTCAGACAGATCAATTTATTTTCACTGCATAATAACTACTCTACCTACTAATATCTACTATAGACATTAATGTTACTATTAAATATTAAGCTAGTATCATTAGAAAGATCTTTTGTTGTTAATGAGGGAAGAAGCATTCAACTCAGAAGAAATTGTGAAAAACATTATCAAAGTCACTTCTTGATTTTGGAAAAAATTGGAATTGTTTCCTCTTGAAGTGCTGCCTTTACAACACCTATGAATGCAGCCTGAGCTCACAGGCACCCAAAGTTGATGAGAATAAAATTAAAAATTTCAATTAAAGATTGGATTGAAAGCCTCCAGTGAGCTCAAGACGAACACAATAATTTAAAAGCTTCACAGATAACCCTTCCACAACTCATATGCAAGGCCTTTTGCAAGCAGCGTTAATGCAGATTGCAGAGATTCTCAAGCAAAGTCTAGAGTTTCTCCGCCTGTGTTTCAGCGTGTAAAAAGAAAACAGGGAACAGTAAGGAAATGCTTTAAAGTCAATGTGAGAGCCTGACTCAAAAAAAAGCTAGGGTGAAATTTCATTCTCATCAGGTAGTCAGAACATAAAACGCATTTAACTGAACAAGAATGACCTTTATATTCTCAGTGTGACTGAACTATGCAGTATACTCACATAGAAAGATGCAAAATGAGATGCTTTTTACTTTCAGTCAGCGTCACCCTACCAAAGAGCCGCATGGTCCAGGGCACACGCGATGGAACAATGTCAGCAACTGCCATCATGAGCCTGGGAGAGTATCAAGGAGCACTTACTGTGCCGTGCCAGCAACCAGGGAAAGACCAGGGAAGCAAACAGGCAGGGACTTGCTCTCACAGGGGAGAATCCAGATCTCGGACAACTCAGAAGATAAAAATTGCCATGAAATAGTATGTATGAAGGCAATACTGATTTCTGCTGCGTATGCTTTGATCCTCCCTGACCCCCAAGAATATGAGCAAGACATACAAGCAGCATGGATGGTAGCCCTGCTCTAAGCTCTTTGTGGAGTCAAGCTGGAGACCCCTCTAGTTCACTTCTGTGGGACTGAGTAAGGTGGGTGCGCGAGCTCCTCAGTTCACTGTTCTGGGCTCACCTGCAGAACAAGGGACAAACTGTTTGGACTCTGAAACTCCAGTAAAACCCATTATTCTGCTCCTATTTGTGTCCCACTGAAAGAAAAATATGGAATAAACTGTGTTATAAAAGTAAATCCTTGTCTCCATGTCTGTTTCTATAGCTGGATGCAATCCTACACGGTCTACACAATCCTATAATGCTCATTAATTTTCTATTAATAAAGCCATCTATAACAGAGGTCCCAACACACTTGCACACGTAAGAGAAAAAGGGAAAGGAAAAGCAAAGAAACCCCCTTATGCTTCTGAAAAGATTATTCCAAACCAACACCAAATAACGAAGAACAGAAGGGAAAAACGAAGACAGGAGCATTCCTACAAAAAGTATCTGTGTCACAGTGCCCCTGTCGTCTTCCCTCCCCACCTGGGCATCTCACACAACATACCTTGTGCTGGGCTGAGTCTAAAGGCATTGGGTAATCTTTAAAAATCACCTTCAGGACACAAAACTAATAAAAAATCCTTCCCTTTCTTACCCTCAGTTATTCATGTTCCTCATGATACTCAGCTGTGAATATACACTAGTAGCTGACAAGGCTTCTAGACATTTGTTTGCCTGTTCATAAGTGATTCTATAATCAATTAAGCACACTTTTTTAAAGCATTTTTGTTCAACTAGGCTGAACTAATGCTAATGTTGTCCTGACTGAAATCAAAGGTTTTCTACAAAACAAATTTTAAAGGCACAAGACATCTGTTCATATTTACTTGGTCATTTTTATCTGGAAATACATGCTCCTAAAATGTTTTATTATAATATTCCCCAGATAGAATGACATAAACAAATAAAATTAAATAAGCTTATTCCATTTTGCTACAATAAGTGAACAATAAACCAAACAGCTAAGAACCAAAGTCAACATCTTCTACTACGACAAGTATGTTGCAATACTGGGTTCTCACAGATCTTTGTTTAGATTAAATCTGAGGACATGGTATCCAATTAAATGCCCAACTGTTATAATGAGTTTGGCCACATTATTGAATGCTGTAATAATGTATTAACCTACAAAACTGATGGCAAGGTATGGGTAGCTTTAATGTACCATACCTAGATCTTGAGATATTACAGTGGTGGACAACTTTTTAGTACACTAAATGAATACAAAACAGACCACGGCCTGAAAGATTTGACTGTTTTTGTGTGTGCTCAGATGTGGTCAGAGAAACAACTTTCTCATTTACCACTGTAAATTCACCATTGTTTGTAAGCAAAAATTGTTAACACCCTCTAAGTTGAAGAGGTAAATTTTGCTACAGATGTCCCAAAAGCTGCTTTCTAAGGAAAGCCATCTTTATGCACATGCTGTTCTCCATTTGTCTTTGTAACACTTTTATCTCACAGGCAAACTACCTGAAATCTTCCCACTTATTAAGACATGAGCTTATATTTTTAAAATGAAAATATTCAAACATTCTTGAAAGTTTGGCTTTCTCTTCAATATACATGAATTAATGTATTCTGATATCTAAGTTTTTCTTTTCCACGCCTCGGAAACGCCTCACTTGGCAAAAAGCTATGACAAACAGTACCACAAGGAAGTTAAAATAACTTCACCTTTGTACACTGCTTTCACCAGTGGAAGCCAAACCTTTTTAGGCAGAAGAAAAAACATGCCTAGACTGATTCTACAGCTGGAGGAACCACAGCAGAGGCAGGTAACGTGGCTAAGTCCACCATCGGCCTTGCAGGGAAATGTAGCTTCTCTGCTCCTGCCTTAGAGAAACATCTGAGTCTCAGGGCTGCCAAGCCTCCCCACACTGTGCCTGGAACCTGTGGTCAGAGGTGACGGGACGCGCTGGCCCCCATGCAGGGACCTACCACCTCTATAGCCCCCCCAGGCTATACCATCCAAGCTTATAAGCTATACCCCAAGCTTACCAGCTCCATCCCTTCCTCTTCAGATGACTCAGCATGGATGGGGCTTCCTCCAGCTGGGAAAGGTGAACCTTAATCAGGGAGAACTGCAGTTCTCAGCTTTTGCAGTCTAAGGTAAAACGCAGCCTAATGCCACAAAACGTAATAGTCAAGGTCTCAGCTACTGACCTAGCTAGAAAGTCATATCCTTACAAAGCACATTGTGTGCTAGGGCAATGGGAACCGAGGATCTCTGGTTTCTCACCGGTCCAGCCAATATCGGTCAGAAGACCGTCATTAGTAGCCAGACCTCTCTCCATCAGGCTTCTTGTGGAGCCTGTCCTACCTGATTTTGGTGCTCTCAAGGGCCTGGTCTGAACTAGAAACTGCAGGTGAGCAAACGCAGGTGAAATGTATAGCATTCTGCCTTCCTCTAAAATGCCACGGAGTCTTTAAAGATTGCTTGCTATTTCTCAAAGTAAAAAGAATAGAAATACAAATGTTCCTAATAATGCACATTGATCTTTTCATACAAAAACAAGAAGGGGAAGATGGGCTTTTTCTGCTGCAAGGAAAAGGCTGACATTTTCTTTTCTATAATGGATTGCCCAAAGGCAACTAAGAACAGGGTGGTAATGGTCAGTGCCATCTGCTGTACCAAACATTGCAGGGGATTCATAAAGGCACTACATCTCCCTCTCTGCTTTACATTACTGTCATTACTATTACCTCCAGCTGCTGTTGTGAAAAAGCTGTAAAATGCAGATAATGTGGGAAGACTTAAAGCTATGCCAGAATTAGGGTGTGTAGGCAGGCTTAACTATGAATTTTTCTGTCAATTTCCATTATACAGATTTAACATATAATTTTAATTATAGGCTTTACTCTTACCAATGTTATTATTTCAGGTTTAGACAATTGTGCTGATGCAGTTAAAAGGAAACCTGTAAAAATAGATATTGATTTCCTATAATGTTTTAGAACATTTTTTAGTAGAGAAGCAACTGAAAGCCCTGCGTTAGCAATAGAAAATGCTAACGCATTTGTTGTTGAGGTGCAGACTTTTTAATTCTATGTGACTGTATTCCAGGTTATAAAATGAATGTGAAATAAAATTTCTCTCTTTAGATGTCCTCACTGCATACCAAAAGAAAAGTTGTTTAGAGGGCATGTACAAATTACATTTTTGCACTCTTTATCCTTTGAGATTTCTTAGCATTTTTAAGAAACCTGCTTATTTAACTGCCAGATATATAAAAGTAATTTCATGATCCTCCTCCCTTTTTTAATTTTAGAGCTACAATGTTTCATCATCTTATATGTAGTGGCTACAGAAACTAAATTTTCCTTCTTTGAACTCATTGGAATCCAAATTTCACAGTAGGTAAAAGAAACACAGCATTATTTATATCCCGTATAATGCTGATGCAGAACTCTGAAAGGCAGTGCTGTAATCTCTGGTTTTGAATACAGTTTAGCAATACTCTGCAAGGACTTGTCAACAGAATTGTTTCCTTTTTTTTTTATACTGTTTGTTCTTTTCTCCTGAGACTGCACTGAAACTGATTCACAAGCTTATTTTTAACAGTAAATAGAGTTGCTTACAATCCATCTGCCACATAGCCTTTTAAAATAAACATTTATAAAGCATTTTTGAGTCAGGAAAGCAAAAAATATTTTGTCATCATCCATCTAGGACAACCTACAAGTCTACAAATGGTCATTCTGGTAAGTGGTCCAAAATGCAGTATTGTGGCACAGTAAATTGCAAACCTCATTGCAATATAAACATATAAAAATATAAACATAGTTGTATGTGTTTATATGTAAATAGTTTAATATGTTTAAATAACAGCCAATATGCCTAATAAACCTTTAGCCTGATTTGAATGTGCAATGACCCTTTGTATGAAACACATGCAGCGGAGGTCGACAGAATAAAGCCACCCACAACCAATTCCAGTGCTGAACTGGAAGTCAAAAGAGATTTAGATTTGACCACAAGCTTTGCCGGAGATTTTTTACGGGACTAAGGCAAGCAGTGGTGTCTCTAGGACTCTGTGCAGGGAACGTAAGGGTCACTACGCGTGCCTGCTGAGCCATCAAAGACTGGCAGAGAGCAAGAGAGAAAAGAGATTTACATTTCCTGGAGGCAAAAAAGCAGTCGCTTGGTCAGTCAAATACAGGAGATAGCAGGTGTTTTAACAGAAAGAATTTGTGTCTCAAAGAAAGTGAAACAATGCTCATTTTAATTAAAAAAAATGAGGTGGACTCTCTCCTGGCCAAGAACAGAGTACACTATTTTTTGCCTGGACGCCCTCAGCGGGTGAGCGCTCCCATGCAGGACGTTCCCTCTCTCTACTTCTAATCAGAGGCGTAAAGTATGCAGAAAAAAAGAAACCCTGACCAGAGACAGCTTTCTGATTTAATCTCAGTATGTACACATTAAGCATGGGTTTTATTTTATTTCTTGCCTTCAATAAATATTTGCAACTATGCTACCCATTTTGGACACTGTGACTAAATCTCACAGTGCACAAACGGGAATCCCAGGGGTTACGGAGCGTGTTTGCGTTCCCAATGCACAAGACAAGTGGAGGACTGATGTTGTGGGACCAACAGGAAGTATATTCCAGTGACAATAAGACGGCTCTCTAGCCTACAATGAAATATGGGGGTACACACTTAGACCCGAGTGTTTTCAGACTTGGTGAAAACTATTGTTTCATAAGCTATATACATCTCAACCAGCATCTGTATATGCATCTGGACAGGCACTTGTCTGAGCACCAAAAGGGATATAATCAGTTAATCAAGTCCTACATCAGTATTAGTACGTGCTGCAAACTGCATAGATCTTACACAGGAAAGCTTATCATTATTCTACCAGACTCCAAACAGCCTTAGGGTTAGGCAGTCATACTTCTAACAAGTGACCGTGTAGCACTTGCAATATTTTGCAGAATATTGTGCCCACTGTTACAGAAGCAGCTGACAAAATCCCAGCTCCATTAACTTTGCCCCAGGATCCCAGGTGTCTTACCACCCCTTTGCCCTCCTACCATGGGATGCAGGACGCAAAAATACTAGCTATTTCTACAAATCTATTTCATAATGGTACAACCAAAACAAGTGATATGGAATGAGCTTTCACTGTTTAAAACATTTGCAAGACTTTGGGCTGAAGTTTCCAGATGCTGAAAAATTTATTCAGGAAAAAAAGGTCAAGTTCCCTACTTTGGAATTATGTTTACAGAATTAAAAAGCGCAACTATAGTTATGAAAATCTAAGTATGAATACCTGTGTCATACAGATAGTATCCACTAATGCACAAATCTCCTGCAATGACATAATACTAAGCATTGGTCATTAATTTTAATTTGCCTTTCTAGAGATAGCACACCATTAATTTGTATTATGTACACCATGTAACGGGGTACAAAAAGGATTATTTACTACATACAAATTGAAAGAGTAGAAATCCACAGTATCAGCTAAACCACCATACCCACTGTATTTAGTAGTAACTTTGGAAAAATTGACCTTTAAATTATTTGATACTATGTTATTTGCAAAAGTAACCATGGAAAACACTATATTGAGAAATATATCTTTACTGGAAATACACTGGATGGAGAAACTGTGTTAATAACCAGTGAAACTTTGGACAAAATAACAGTTCCATAGCAAATTTCCTTTGGAGCTAAATCAGATATATAATGAACCCAAATTTTCATTACTAAAAAAAAAGCCAAAGGGTGGGTAGGTTCCACAGTAGAACACATAAAAATACTATTTCACAGTAACTGCATAAAAAGCTACTAAGGCAGTAGGTTGGGGGGGGGCGGGGCGTGTCAGGGAGTACTGTAATTGAAAAATGTTTTAATTTTTCCAAATATATGCTTTCTCTACTCAGGTTTGGTTTTTTCTTTGTTTTTAAATGAACTATCAATTTAATAATAAAAATAGTATAAAGAAATATGCATTACTATTCTTCGTCTAGCATATTTCTATCTCCTTATTTAGAGAAAATAACTGTTTAACTACCTGCCATATTCATTTAATACCACTAGAAGGTGCTCCTCTGTTGAAAGATAATTATTTCTGTCTGAATTGCTTCTCAAAGCTAATTTTCCTCTGATAACTGTGGTTCTGGCCAGTTGTTTACGCAGACCGTAATTGCAACAACTGCCCCTGTTATACAACAGCAGGACCTCATATGCCATAGCCATTACCACAGCATGAGAATAACAGATCTGTTATCACTGATTTTCTTGATAAATCCAAATCCCAGCTGAGCAGGACTCCTGTTAGTTTTGCTGGAACGCGAGGTGTGGGAACTGTGGTGCTGATGCATTTAAAGAGCCACAGTTTCTGTAAGGTTAGGAATCATAGAATCATTTAGGTTGGAAAAGGCCTTTAAGATCATTGAGTCCAACTGTAAACCTAACACTGCCAAGTCCACCAAAGCCATTCCTGGAGTAACTTAGGGCAGAATGCATCCCTAGAGAGACATTTGCACACTTGTCTTACGTCGGAAGGCAAAAGGAGAGTCCAACAACAAAAAAAAAAGCTGTAAGACAGCTATATAAACATAAGTATATGATCTACACCAATAGCACACCAATGGTATCAGGACATCAAACTGCATCTGGAAATCCAAGGATCAATAATTCATATTTCATACACAAACTTATATGAGCCTCAACCAAGTTAAGATTTAGTTTAATACCCAGAAAAGTATTCTGATAACCTCTGGGCACACACAGACTGCCTCTGTAAGCACTTCGCATATACAATGAAAACCTTAACTGAGAGCTGAAATAATTGCAGTTTTTCTAATAAAAACCTTCAGCACGCGCAATGTCTGAAGAGTTTTAAGTTGCGTATCATCTGGGATCGAGTAAGATTTTGGTGAGAAATGGGAAAGAAAAGGGGAAATGAGGATGGAATGACTGGCTAAGGTGAGATTCTGACTCTCTTAGCTGTGAACTTTGGACAGTCTAAAAGTGACCACTAAGGAATGCAATGCCTGGGCATACTTTGAGAGCCTGGATTTCATCAGCTCTTTTAGCTCACACAACACTCACTAGAACGGACATTTTCACTGGGAGAGGGTAAAGGAAGAAAGTCACCATGCAGTTCAAACAGTTTAAGCCATTAAAAACTTAGGTCATCCCCCAGGGAGAAGCTTCCTGCTGGTAAAGAGACACCTGCGTGGCCTTTCCCA
Organism: Dromas ardeola; assembly: GCA_013398915.1. Taxonomy (NCBI): domain Eukaryota; kingdom Metazoa; phylum Chordata; class Aves; order Charadriiformes; family Dromadidae; genus Dromas; species Dromas ardeola. The sequence goes on from VYZM01015628.1 coordinate 68,022, forward strand.
GATTTCAGTATCGCACAGGAAGCAAGCACAGTGAAGCACTTTGCAGAGGCTGTTGCAAAAGGCAAGCTGACTAAGTTTAGAGGCTATTCAAGTAGAGTTTCATTCACCAGACCGGTCTGAATGATCAAACTTGAAATAATCAAAGGAGAAAGGTGCTGGTGAACTGGTTGGGATGAAAGCCCTTTCTACCCACCTCTACATGTTAATATGACAAAAGGCTGTTCCCTGGGAAGTCTAATGCTACGACAGAAAAGCATTCCACCTCTAAAGATGCATCTGTCCAACTTTTAGTTGGATGGTAATTTATATATTTCAGGATCTAAGAGAAAGAGAAATAATAAAGGTCCCTTCCAACCCAAACCATTCTATGATTCTATAAATAAAGATATCCCAATGATGCAGCTTTCAGGTCCAGAATGCTTTATGTGCAGCATGACAGTGCGCAGCATCTTAGTCTTCAAATAGCGAAAAAAGAGCTCTCCATCTTGAGACACAAGTGTCTTAGCAAGGAACAGACACAGAAAGCAGAACATGGCACTTGTTTCCTTGAGGTTATGGAGCACTTTCTCAGTTTTGCTGCTGAACACTTCCAGCTCTTTCAGAGGAAGATCCTTTCCCTCTTACAGGAAGGAATTCAAACCTCTTCAATACAGTCAAAAATGTCCTCACTGAATTTAAAGTTGCATTTATTTTAGGAATATCTTGTTAGACTACATTCAGTACATCTTATATGTATTGAAAAATAAGCATAATTTTTGTCTTGAGGCATTTGCAATGGTCACAAGTTATCCACTGAGACTCCTTGAGGGGTCTAGCTATAAAAGACTTCAATTTCAAATAATATGAATTATTCAGTCACAAAATTAATAGTGTCTTTCATAGTGCCAAAGACACCTAAGTGACACTGACATACTTAGGAATACACATGCTCTTCCTCCTCTGAGGAAGCAATCTTTGAAGGACTTCACCTTTCCATAATACGTCACACCAAGGAAATGGCTAGAACAGGCTTAACTTCCTTCTCTCAACAAGACAAAATAGTATAAGGTAGCTTTATGGCATGTCTCTTAAGGGATGAGGTCTGTAACTATAAAAATGAAAAAGAGGGATTGAATATATACTTACATTGAATATACCTCAATGTAAGTAAAGTGCAAATTCCTACTCTCAGTTTCGGTCTTCTAATGTAATTGTATCAGGTGTCCGTCTGATTTCCAGGGCACTACCAACAGCAGAAAGTGAGTGAAGAACCTGTGCTCTGCACCAAATGGCGTCACTGTTCTACAGGAAGGAACTTGTACAGTATCAGTGAAAACAGAAAAACTAAAAATTTTTGAATTGCCACCAGAGGACACAATACCAAATGGGAGTTTTGCAGCAAATGCATGACAATACCGTAACATTTGAGATAAAAAGGATTTTGGCTCTCTAGAGTTCATGGGTGTTGGTAGAGTGCTGAGGGTAAGACTTCTTCAGGCACATCGTGGGCCAACCCTGTGCAGGCAGCAGTGCTTCAGTGTAGCCCCTTTGACTCTGAAGAGACCGCTGATGCCTGCATTCGCTCTGGCATGTGCCACTAGCACAGAAATCAGAAACACAGCCCCAGGAGAAGCTTTTTTATCTGCAGCCTCAGTGATGAAAATCTGTAGATATCCCCAAGAGAGCAGTACTCCTCTTTTCCTATTTGAATTTAGGTAAGTCATACAGAAGTGACCTCTAATTTAGATAAAACTTGCTCCATCTTTGGCTGCCACAGAGAAGAGGCGCATGGGATATAAGCGCGGCCCCAAACAACTTCAAAGTCATCTAAGCTGGTACGTAACAAGAACATCAAGCAAAGTGGAAGGCATGGAGAAAACTATTTGCAAAGACTCTATATTTTCATTTGCTACATGAAAGCGATACAAAATTCTGTGCTAAGGAATTCCCCAGGTCAGGAACTCCACCTAAATTACTAGTTTTCAGTTTCTCCTTCATTTTCTATACCTCCAGCACATTACACTGTCAAGAGATCTGTATTTTCTGTCACTTACATCTATGACCACAGATTAGTAAGAGAACTAGGACGTCTGTGGGGTTTTGTTAATTAAAGCTGGAATCTCTCAATTTCTAGGTGTTGTTCCCTTTTTCTCGAGTAAACTAAAATTAAATGTTATTGCTGCTGTGACTCTCTAGGAACATGTTCCTCGATCCTGCCTCATCTCTTTACACCCTCCAGGCCATAATTCTCATTTTCATTATTTGTTTAGCATGTTTGACTTTGGCTGAATCTTATACAGATTTAGTTTCTTCTTTGCTTTAGTATTAAAAGCAAGTGTGCTTCTTAGTAGACACACATTGCATCAGTGTCCCAGAAATAGAAAACATTATTTAGCACATGCATAAGTGAGCGTACAAAGCCCTAAGCAGCTGTCCAGTTTGAAAGATCATACCCCAGAATTGCAGATGAAAGATGAATTCAAGGCATTTTAAAAGACAGGAAGACCTCAGCAGAACAATCTGCCTCTCTTCAACCAACGGTTCGTTTTTAAACATTTTATTTTTTTTGAACTTCAGGCAAATGGCGAAAACCAACCAATTTCCCAATATCTTAACAGAAATAGGAGAATGAAGGAGTCGATAAATTTGGGGGTTTATGAGTACATGTGAAAATTTGAGAAGGACTTGCTTCTTAGTAACAAGTAGGCAGGAACAAAGACTAGTGCTAACTACTACCTTCATTATTTGTCTTCAGAACGACTGTCAAGGCATCTAAAAATAGACATATTTTTGTTTGAATTCTGAACAAATTGTTGCGGGCTGGAAAACTATTCTGGGAGTTATCAGGACAGTCTTTCCTATTCCTATACCTTTATCTCAGCATCAATAGTGGGCTACTGTCAAATACTGAGCCAGAAGCATCACTGGTTTAACCCGTACAGTTTGTAATATTTAACATTTTATAAATCATAATAATAAATAGCTGATAATCACACCCAAATCAGGTACTTTGCCATAACTTATTCAATGGTCAATTTGAATATGACAAAAATAGGCATTTTTTTAACATTCCAGGTCATTGATAGATGCATCTATCAATGTAGATAAGACAACGCGCAAAACAGTAAAACACGGTTGTAGCTTGTAATTTTTAAATTGTGACTAAATAAATTATTTTTCTGACTCTTTATCTGGATATATAATCTAAGAAATCTTAAATTCTTGCTTTGTTGAGCTTAAGGGAGGACACCCCTTTAAACATGTTAAGTGGTTTTGGATATTTGTATCAAACAAGAGAACACTCGAGTGTTTTTCTACTTACCATTGTCATCATAAAAATACCATCATAACCATCATTAAATTACCATCAGCATTTTTACTTGAAAATTTCAAAAGAAGAGTCTTGCTCTCAAACACCTGTGTAGTCATCTGCAGAGACTGGGCTGCTGCATAACTACACAAACTAAAAGTCAGTCCTAACGAGGCCTTCATAATGGCACCAAGGAACCTTAACAGGCTGGTGCTTGGGCAATAACAAGTGAGGGCTATTTGTGGATTAAATTTTAAAGCATTCCTAAGTAGGTAGGTATGTGATACATGGTGGAATTGACTCTGCTTAGGACTGAAATGCAGCTGTCTCTGGAGTGGAACATCTCCCCTTGCTTAGAAAACAAAGGAAATTATAATGCTTTATCCGAATCAAGCTTTGAGAAAATTTGGATGAAAAGTCCTTTGTTTCTAAAAGCTTCACATGATCATGGCTTCTTAAAATGAGTTACTCAACGCTTACTGTTCACGTCCCAGTTCACCTTGCCCTGAGGCTCTGCTGCTACCTCTACCCAGACACCCAGTCTGCCCCTGGGAGACTCCTTTCCCACATGAAGGCACCAGGGAGAGTGTGAATCCTTAAAGCAAAAAAGTCTCTGCTGTTGCTGCCATTCCCTGGCAGGGGCTACCCAGTGGGGAACAGGGTACTGCCCCTTCTGACGAAAACAGGGATAGAAGAAAGCAAAAAACTTGGTTTTCCAGCATCTGAAATGAGGGTATGTGCCCTGTTTGTCTCAGGAATCACATTTAGAAATATTGTGTTACTGCCCTACCTGTCTCATAGGGAACAATTACTGATCCCTCCTCCTCAAAAGTCACTCCGGTTAGCGAGTACATTTACAATTTTTTTTTTTACTTTTGCCATTTGCAAAATATCTATGAGAAATGTATACATCACACTTGCTATTTGCTAAATAGTTCTTAAATCTTAAGAATGTATGCAAAGTTTTTTAAAGCCCAGAATGTTGGGGTTTTTTTTTTTCATTTTGGAATTATTTTTTTTTTTAAATGAAATATTTAACTTTATAAGGCAGACCCCCAGGCTGACTTGAAGCCCCCGCAAAATCACACAAAGAGAAATGTTGTCTGGCATGTGAAGAATCTTCAAGCCACTTGGACAGCCTAAGGGGACCTGTGAAAGGACACGGCATGACCAAGGAGATCACGTTCTCCTTGGGGCTCTCCATGGGGCACATGGCGAGGTGACGTTCCGCACTAACACCCTCTCCATCTCCTCGTTGTATGAAATAAGGATAGAAGAAATTTGCCCCTGCACTAGGCTGCACCTGCACTATGCCTATCAGGCTGCTTCTGATAGAAATAAGTTCACTTCTATTTCTGGAAATCGGGGAACGGAGACATATTATTCCTGTAAGTGGCAGGCATCATTCCAAACTCACTCCTAGTCTCAAAGAAAGGAAAGAAAAATCTGAAAGTCACGACAAAAAGATCAAAACACAGAGTTGACACATCAATATTAAGTAGCAATGAACTTATTTTTAGTTTTCAGTCACTGGATGCTAAATATTCTCTAGAGCCTTCCCATTATGGATAATCTGACACATGTAGCTCTTCTCGCAGTCTCATGCTGCTGCTCGGGGAATGGGATATGCGCCTCCAGTAGAATCAAAGCCTTCACTGAAGAGGGAATGATCTTTTTGTAGCCACTGTCTGTACCTCTCCAACTGAACTCTATAATTTACTACCCAGAGCTAATACAGTATAAGACTGATCCCACAACTAATGCTAAGAGCAGACAACAGCAGTCTTCTCACTAAGCCTGAAGAGAAGATGAAGTAGAATGTTACGGCTCTTCTAAAAATACAAGAGTAAAAGAAAAATTAGGAGGTCACTTGCATGCTTTTCATTTATATTTCAAAGGTCACTTGTGGTCTCCCTCATGAATGATGTAAAGTTTATTTTAAACTGACATCTTAATTACTGGCAACGTGCCAGAGCTGGAATCTGATGAGCCTGCACTCATTCAGTGGCTGGCTGCGAGCTTCTCCCTTTTTATGGTTTTTTTTTTTTGAGGATTCTGGGTCTCAGAAATGCTTGCTCACAGTCATTTGTGCGTTATTATTAGCAAACTGTTAGATTGGCCCCTTGGCACACATTTTGTAGGACCAAAATAATCTTATTGTATTGCTTCAACATTTTACTGGAAACAAAAGAGGTGAATTGACTGTGAAGCAATCACAGTAGGCCTTGAATGCCTTCAACAGCATTAACTTGATCATTGTTATTGAAATTCATACTGAACAGGCTCTTGAAGACAGTATTTTTTTACCAGCTATCACATCAGTTGCTTTCTATTAGGCTGAAGTCATCAATGGAAAAGAAAAAGCGGGAACAAAGTCGCTGGGTGTCAAGTGACAGATCTTATTGTAAAGTAAGATCCAGAGCTGACAACAGAAAAGAATATGTTCTATCAATCAGGTTAGAATTTGATGCAAGTATTGCCATACACCCATCACTTGTTCCTACAGATGGTGGCACAACTGTTCATATAACTACTATCAAACAAGAACGGGAAACAATCTGGCTGAAAAACAACCATGCAAAAATCTTACCACATTTTTTTTTTAAAAAAAGGTATCACATTTGGTTCATTAGCTATTGTGCAAGCACCACTATGAAACTCATATGCCACAGCAACACTAGCAGCAATACCACAGCCCAGATCTTACATTAACCTGACCCTTAATAGATCAGGATAAGAACTAATCATACCCATACTACTGTACGAATTTATCCTATGTCTGTCAGCCGCCCAACAGATCCACTTTTCTCGCATGTACTGCATTATCACCCTGACCAAATCTCATTTTGCCTAATTGCCTTTTGCAATCTGCATACGTTCATTGCTTCAGTTGATACACACTTTCACTTTCAGCATAAAAGCAGACACTGAAGAGCCTGTTTCTAATAGGTTTGCAGTAGCTTTTAGAGCCTTCCAGATAAGATGTTTGACAAAAAGAGAAATGCTTTCAGACAACAGGTCCTCAGTGGGTGTTTTGTTTGAAACTGTCTATCGTGAAATTGCTCCCAGCATGGCACTACTGTCCATTAAAAAATTTGCAACATTACTGTGCATCCATAGCTCAGTGCAATTCCTATAATGACTGCTTTATTTAGTCACTCCAGTGTCTAGGAAGCTCAGATTATAATTTAATTCTAAACAAACTGCTTACTGTGAGCATTTGTATGAGAGCAACCCATTAAATTCAACATTTATTTAACTGCTCTGATTTGCTTGCAGTATTATGATGATGCCCCTGTTTTAAAAAATATGCGTTTAGTTCTATATGTCTTGTTTTCCATAAGTTGTTACGACATATTAAGTATTTAGTTTCCATCCACATCATTTAGAAAGGAATGTACAAATATCAATCTAGGCACACTCATTGGTAATTGAATAAAATCCAGTCTCTGTAATCAGATTTTAATACATCTTTGTAATCACGTAGAGTCAGAAAAATGGGCAGGTAGACACATGCACATTTTGTGGCAAGTGTGTTTTTACAAACTGATGTATCTAATATGCAGCATAAGGTAAGGATTGTTACACATGGAAAATAGTCAAAGCAAAGATTCTGGACTGAAAAAATAAACATTTTTCCAACTATACTGCCCATTTATCGATACTGCTAAAAGCCTATTCAAATGAAAGATAATTTTAAATTTACATGATAGATCATATTTATATACGTTGATGCAAAATGCACAGCCTGAACTCTGGACCAAAAAAAACCCACTAAACTCAGAGTTTGGGCCTGAGATGGAGTATAGAACTGCAACTGTGCGTCCACTGAGAAGGTGCTAATGAAAACATACGCTTTCTACACACTAAGCACTGTGTTGCTTTCCAGACAGTGCCTCAGAGCAATAGGAAAAATGTGCAAGAGCTTATTAAGGAATTTCTTTCAAGTTGGGATTTAAGATTTGAGTGCATTTTCTGAATGCATAGTGTCACCAAATGGGGTCAGTTTGTAAGCTCTTTCTGCTTTTAATGAAGTAGAAAATAAATCAAGAAATCTCTAAGTAAATGCAAAGAAGATACCATTTTTCCCTGCCTCAAGTAACTCTCTCAAGCAGAACAAAAAATAACAGGGGTGTGTACCTTTATTTTTTTATTTCCCCAAACTTACAGTATTCATGTATGACCTTTCATTTTCCATTGCAAAATAAAAAGCATGGCAGGACACAATACCTAACCAAATAGAAGATATGCTTAGTGATGAATCAAAATAATAGATAACAGTCAAATGGCAACTTTAAAATTCCATTTGTTCTGACCATATGCCATAAAGATATAAAGAATGTACTAGATAAAGGCTGTTTTCCTTGTAAATATTTATCACAGGAGATGTTTATCAAATGAAGTAAGTTATTTCTTGACTGAAGAGCAAGAAATGTAATTGTTTTCTAATCTTGTTTTAAGTCATGAGCAGTGTCTTGAAGGAGTCCCTGAAGAGGTTACTGTTCAAAGGTTGCAATGAATATTATCAACAGAAAACATCCCACCATGCCCTCTAGTCGAGATCTCTGCTTCTCAACAACATAGTTTACCTACTCCCTTATCTCTCTATAAACTCAGAGAGATGAAGCCTCAATAATATTTCCAGCACTTCTTCCACTTTTAGAAACATAACATGCGTGAACCTAATTCTATTATTTTTATAGTTCGTGACAGTCATGGCTATCAGACAGTGTCTGTCACAGATGGTAAACTGTGTTATGACACCGTTCTAGCTACACTATTTTTCTAGCTCATATGCAAACTCACCAGCAAGAAATACAGAAGACAAGGGACGAAAGAGCAGGAAGGGCACAGGGAAAGAAAATCCTTTCCACTCCTCTTCATCTAGAGTGAGATGTGCAGACTAATCCTTCTCAATTTCAATTTGCAGCATACACTGCGAGCCAAGATCTGACAGGGGAAGACTGACTGGTGCTATTTGGTTTCCTGACTGCAGGAAGTTATACAAAGGCCACAAGAAATAACGAGTCAAAATTTCCTCTACAAACAGAATTTAGCAGAGAAATATAAATAAATGAACAAAGATTAAAAAACAGAATAGTTCCAAGCAATTATACATGAATCTAAAAAAGGATTAAATAGAAAAAATGGCAGAAGCAGCCAGCTACTTAAAAAGATAGACTAAGGAAATTAAAAACAATAAAGGGATGAATTCATAAAATTCTTGATGCCAGAAGATCCGGAGGGCATACTCAATGAGCATCTCAATAAAAGGCAGGATTTCTAGGCAGTAAACACATAAAAATAGAGGCAAATAGCTGGTAGGAAAAGCTTCAGCATGGGTTGTACAGATCTTCTGGAGACCCAGAGATACACTCAAGCTGTAAATCCACATCATCATTTCATCAATGCAGTGGCCATCCCCACTAGCCAGTTTACAGCTAGGATGGCCACATCAACCAGCAATACAGTCAGCTCTTCAGTCACGCAGACTGCCATCTGCTCGCAGTGTAGAACAAGCAACAGCATATTTCCACAGACACACGGTGTGGGTGCAGTCCCACCGCTCTCGAGCCAACACAAGGTAGGGCTGCCATGGCCCCCAGCTATCTTGGCTGCACAGTCCTTGGCCGTTGCATCAGCGTCGGCACTCGAGCGATCGCATCAAGGAGCTGCTGGAGACGACAGCCGAAGCAACTGGTTTTCCATAGGACCAGCTGCCTGAGCTGGCTCGCTGCTCCATTACACCAACAGCAGCGCTGTCTCGAGGGAGGCACCAAAATGACGTGGCTGGGGCTAGGAGGGTGGAACTGTGGCTTAAATTGCCATGAAACTCAACATGCAGCAACTAGCCTCAAACCAGATTGTGTCTACACCCATACTGGTCACCCAGACCATAACCATCGATATCCATAAGCCAGCGTTGCCATCAGGGGTAGGAATCTCTTGCCTGTTAGTTTCCTCCCAATGCTGATCCCTTTGTGCTGCCACAAACATCGAGATGATCAGAGATCTAATCTTCACAGAAATAAACGACGGGTACTCCTAATGTGGGTAAATTCCCTATCCTGTTTCACTGAGCGACTGCACAAAAGCACGAAGCAGCAGACGCTGAAGGCTGGGCAGACCTTCTCCTTTTGGCAGTAATGCTGATTCAAGCCACTTTCAAATTTATGTTAAGCTACGTCCTATCTATAATACACACTTACAAATCCAGAAGGAATTATCATAATAACCTACCTAGATAGAAGGTAGAGAAATACTGTGTAGTCAGATTAGAACATATTCCCAAAGAGAAAAATTCACATCTTGATGAAGCCGCATCCTATAACAACTTGTTTCACCGATTGTCTTTCAGTTAAAAAAAAAAAAAAAAGTGCTGGCTATTTGCCACTTTCAAGCTCTGGACCTTGCAATACATTTGCTGAACTGAAGGTTCTGTCCTTCAAGTCAAATTTCAGCAAGTCACCCTCTAATCTTCCCTTTATCCTCTCAGTCCTCTCGCTATAAGGCTTATTTTCCAATTTTATTATCAGTTCCATTACTTTTCCCTAATCTTCTCCAATTTAACAAAATCATTCCTCAATTATGGATGCCAGAATTGAAAACATTATTGCAATAGTGCTTGTTCCAGAGCTCAGGAATTAAGGTAAAATTTCCTATTTATGGGGACATTATACATTTACCATTACATTAAGGTAAAATGTCCACCGAATAGCCATCATGATGCTCAACTATTTTCAGAGTAAGTGCTTCAAGAGAAGTCTGTATTAAGAGAAGTCTCTTAATGTGACTTTGCTTGTTCATTCCTTGACATAACAGCTTTACATTTGATTTATTGAAACAACAGTGGCTCGCTCTCTATCTTAATAGAATAAGACAGACTAAGGAAATGGCCTATCGCTCATGTGCTTCGAGGTGTTCCAGTAACCATCCATCCTGCAGTCCTACCAGTGTAAGAATATAGGACTAGTCCATCTAGACCAGCAATGACACACCTAGAAGCAGATGTTTCAAAGAAGAGTGCAGCTGCCAAGAGTGAAGTAATCTTTTCCATGATTTCTACTTATCTCTAAAACTTGGAGATGCCCTTGAGCCCTCACATACAACATCTTCTATGAGTCAGTTATGACAATGATAGATATTTTTGTATCTCTGTATGTTTACATCTAAGTTCAGTCGCAGAATTTAATCCAGGGTCATTCCATTCCTTTCAGTTGGTCCATGTGAAGTAAGTTCCCCAGTTTAGTCACATCTTGTGTACAAAAGCATTTACTGTCATGTTTTTTTCCATTTCTTACCTTTCCATTTCACTGACTCGCTCTTGTACTAAGAAACAGACAGGTCCTGCTCCTCTAGAATTCCTGTTTTCACGTGGGAGCTCTTCAGCACAGCTCTGCTAATACTAACAACAGCCTCTGCTTCCACTTATGTGAATTTTGACAAGACATGTAGTGTCGCCACCCCAAGGAACAATGCCTTTCTGGCAAATTGCTGAGAAAATTATATAATAAGATTTAAAAATTGGTCTGAAGATGCAAAGGAGTATTTTTTATAATATTGAAAATCAATGCCCTCTCAAGTATTTCAAACATGGTAGCTTTCACTATTTTTAGCCTTTTTTGACTGAAATCATTGTGAGTTATGCTCACATAAGTAGACACGGCATTAATTTCCACAAAGATGTAACCTTTGATGTACTGAGTTCTACACAGCTCTAAACAGTTGAAGCGATTAATAGCAAAGCTTACAAAATTGCAGTGAGTGGAAAGCTGAAAGGAGAAGTCAGAAACCCATGATCAGGAAGTCAGTAGGGGCATCATGCAACTTACCAAAGAGCCGCTGATGGAAGAGAAATTTCCCAGCTACCAGTCCTGTGAGAATGGCAAGCAGCCACAGAAGCACCTTCAAAAATCTCCAGCCTCCTCCTTCAGGGTATTTATTCGTCACAAAGGAGAAGCAATTACCAACTACAATAACATTGGCTTCTGTCTGACTGTGAGATACTGGGTCCTCAGCAAATATCAGGAAGTTAAAGAAGATCACTAAGTAAGCCACAACTAAGCGAGACCACGGGTGCTGGAAGTAGTAGCGGAAGTCTTTATCCATCCTCAGATACTGCAGAACTGTTCTTTGCCTGTACGTAAAGACACAAAATCACAATGTTATATATATACCCAGAATTCTTGGAGCTTAGGAGATACCTAAGCACATTCCAAAAATCAAATCACTGTAACCTTGTCGTTAGTCATTTTTAACACTTCAGACTTGACTAGCAATGAAAGTTTCATTCAAAAGATACTGTTAGATCCAGGCAGAGAAAAATTGAAATTTCTGCCTATTCCAAAGTAAACACAAAAAACATACATATGCTATAGCACAGGATTTTCAGTCTCAGACTTTCCTATATTATCTCTTTAAAAGTACAGCTCCATAATGGGGCACAAAAATGCAGCATGTAAGAACATGACAAGCTACATGAAATTCAGAGTGCCCTTCCAGCCACATTCCAAAAAATTGCAACACAGACTTCACAAATGTTCATGCTAAGCCTAAATTGTATCTTTGTCCTTACAGGAGAAGGAAGGAACAAGCCCGTAAGTCCAGTAATGTCTTCTACTACCTCATCTCCTGGAAGCTTATAAGCGTAAACCCCAGCAACATCAGAAACTTGTGTTAATATGAAGGAATAACATGATGGAAAAGTTGCTAGAATCAATCCTTGCAGCTCAGGCAAGTCTGTGGAAATCTTTTCACTGACTTCAGGGAGTACACCTATAATTAAGTATATTTTCAAAGCCAGAAAATAAGAGTGCCCTGGGCACAGGCTGTTTTGTACGAATACAAAGATTGTATTTTGAAACTTGCCTACTCATGAAGTACAGCTACGGAAAAATGCAACTGAGCATGGTTAACGTTTCAGTTGTTTGCCATTTGATTTATTTTTCTTTTATTCACAACAAATTAGTTGTTTCATCCTGTTGAACCATTTTGTATGCACAAAGATACAAGGCCTTTGTGTTGCGGAACACCGCAATTATTCAAGGGACACAGTATAGAAAGAAAAGAGAAAAAAAAAGAAAAGAGTATCTTGTTTATTACAGCATGATCCTTGAAGGATACAGTGTACTTAACTGAACAGTACAGATTTTTGCAAATGTCATATGCCTGGCAGGAAATAAAACAACAAACCCATTTTGCAGCAAAAGACCTAAAAAACCCCAATCAATTACTCATCCCTTCTTGGACTTAGTCTGACTAAGTATCACTTTGCAAACTTATAAACGCCTTGAATTACAATGTCTCCCTTTAGGTAGTCCCTTCAAAATTATTTAACTCTATAATCTGTTTTATTTTTGTAAAATTACAAGGAATCCTGTACTCATTAAATCAAAAGGATAAAAGAGCTCTTAGCAGATTCAGATAACACATTCAGTAAATAATACAAATGAAAAATGTCCCACGATGCATAAATTACATATGAAAAAAAAACAAACAAAAAAAAAACCACATTAGAGAGCTTAAAAGTTGGCAGAAGGAAGTGTCAGCCCTTTGAAAACTTTATGAATGTTCGTGATTTATGAAGTTTTATGAATGAAGTGATTCAAAGCAAGGGTCATTGGCCAAGTAGCCTAACAAGATAACACTTTGGGGCGATTAAACCACCTTTAGGGCCGTAAGGATGCCCACAGCTATTTTACGTTCTCCTTTCTTCCTGCTAAAGGGAAGAAAAGTTTGGGTATTTCCTTGTGTGTGTGAACCATCTCAAAGCCCGAACGGGGCTGGAGATAAACAACTCTGTGTCCTGACATTTTCGGCAGCAGCCGGATACCCGAGAGTTCTCAGGCACCCAACTGAAGACGCAGCTTCCCAGGAAGCGTTTACAGCCTAAGCAGCCAACATTTGCAATAGCAGCAGTGCTAAATCGCTGATAAAAAGCCTCCTCTTGACTACCCCAACGCCAAAAAACAGGGTGCCGAGAACGCCCCGCACCGCACGCCCATCGCAACCTGTTAAAGCCACCCATTTCCC